>ADNK01000856.1:0-21016 GCA_000320545.1 Bigelowiella natans CCMP2755 | reverse complement strand
ATAAATCGCTTCCTCGGGGCAGGCAGCTCCGAAGTAACCCAGTACCCTTTTTATGCCCCCCCATTGAAGACACAAGATAGCAACCGCATGGAGAGCGGTAAAAAGGACAACGTCCCCTTCGGATATTCTGTGCTACGCTCTCTCTATCTCTCTCTCTCTCTCTCTCTCTCTCTCTCTATCTCTCTCTATCTCTCTCTCTCTCTCTCTCTCTCTCTCTCTCTCTGTGTGTGTGTGTGTGTGTGTGTGTGTGCGAGCACACTCAAGCGCATGCATGCTTCTCCTCCTCCTCCTCCTCCTCCTCCTCCTCCTCTTCGCCGCCATTACTACCGATATTCGGGTCTATAGTTGTGAAGGGATGAGCTGCAATTTTGGCCTCGTTAATTTCCTCTTTAGGATCTACGACGGCATTGAAAAAGGTAGATTTTCCTGCGGAAGGTTTGCCCACCAAACCGACCTTGAACACAGTGGTAGTAAGTTATTAGCCACTCGTACGTTGCAGTAGTAGTAGTAGTAGTAGTAGTAGTAGTAGTTTGGAAAGATACTAGTCTGATTCAGCTTGATGAAAAATGTTCAGCCAAACAGCATACATTCTTCATTACACAGCAACCCCTATCATCATCATCATATTCTTCTTCTTCTTCTTCTTCTTCTTCTTCTTCTTCTTCCTCTTCTTCTTCTGCTTCATAATCATGGTCACCATCAATCGACATATCATCCCCAAAATCATCATCATCATCATCGTCGTCGTCGTCGTCATCATCATCATCATATATTCATTCAAACCACGAGCTCCCATCGCCCGCCTTTCTGTCGTTTCTCGTCCTCCATCTTCCCATTGTCCTCGCACCCTCCTGTAATTGAGGAGCTGCTGCTGCTGCTACTGCTACTGTTGCCCCCGCTGGTGTTATCTTGTTTAGTTCGCTTCGACTTCCTCTGCTTCTTCCCCATTTTCTGTCTCTCCTCCAGGTCAATTTGAGCTGCATGTGCCGTTGCAGCGGCGATAATCTCTTCCTCCATCTTCTCGAATGCCTCCCCCTCTTCCTCTGCTCCTTCCCGCAGCCGGTCCCCTGCCCCATCCTGTTCAGTGTTATGTGCTATTTATTACTTGCTGCTGTTGCAAGCTGATTCGGGGTTATCATTAACATCAATCGATGCCATCGTGTGGTTCTACTGTCTTCTTCGCTTCTTTCGGAACATTGGCACATGATTCACAAATACAGAGGCAAGACGACGCGCGAGAGAAGATGAAGAAGAAGAAGAAGAAGAAGTGGAAGAAAAACCGACGATGTTATTTGACTACCATCGATTGGGTCTTGGCATCATTAGCACTGGATGAGGAGAAGGAGGAGGAGGAAGAGGCCATCGAAGCGGCGGTCTCTCGTAGCCATTCCCTCGCATCTTCAACAACTGTGAAGAGGACCTGCACAATATATAATTACGATATCGATGATGACAAACGATGAAGAAGAAGAAGAAGAAGAAGAAGAAGAAGAAGAAGAAGGGTACATCATTAAAAAAAATGAAGTTAAACGCGTTTCAGGCCAACTGCATCTCTCTCTTCTCTCTCTCTCTCTCTCTCTCTCTCTCTCTTGTCTCCCTTCCCTCCCTCCTACCCATCTTGCTCATTTGTACACCTCTTGGCCGATATTTTCTCTGCAGGTATCATCTAGTCGAGTCTTGAGCTTTGTCAGGAGAGTTCCATCATCCCCCACCCCCTTCAAATCCATGATTTCGATGATCGGTGCCTTCTCGTCGGGGTACCCCTTCACGATTCTTATTCTCACGAGAGCCCTTGCCTTCGGAAACTCTTCTGCGAACACTTTGAAGTCCATGATAGGTGGAGAGTCTAGGGAGAGGGACGGGGGGAGGGGGGGGGGGGCGAGAAAGAATAAAATGAAATCCCCGCCATCATGATAATATGCATGTTTATATATGTGCGCGTATATTTCGATCGATGACAATCTTTTTCTTTATTACTTTTGATCAGGGAGTAGAGTTCCCCATAAATGGATTCCATCCCCTCGATTTCCGGCGGGTGGCTCCTCTGTTATCTCGACTATATCATCGTCCTTCCCCTCCTCCTCCTTCTCGTGTTTAGCGCCTTGGCCACCACCTCCTGCTCCCATTAACGTCTTCTCGCTCTCATCCTTCTCGTGCAGCTCATTTCTAACCCTCTTCAGAAACTCGGTCAGAGCACCAAGAGCCTAACGCCAATGACAGCATAATACAATTAATAACAATCATTCCCCAATCACCATTGTTGTGGCATTTCTTTCTGTTTCCCCTTCTTTGTTTTGAGATTCTTGCCGATTAGCACCTGGCTTTAACCCAACCCCCCCCCCCCCCACCACCACCACCACCTTCCGCACAACCGTCTACCCCCCCCACCTTCCGATTCATTGGAACCACATGTCCGCTGGGATGGCAGAATTTCTCCGTTATTCCACGGGGAAAGATTTCGGCCAGTCCCTGGTACAGCTCCTCCGATTGCTCCGGTTTTACCACAGGATCTGTCTTGCCATACACGTGCAGAGTATGGAGGCAACCTGGAGATTTCAGGCGACTGCTCCTCTCATTACATCCAACTGCGACTTTCTTGGACATATATCCGCCGTAGAGCACGGCAAATTTGAGAGCAGGTAAGGGGATGATATGCGTTCCTTCTGAGGTAGTATCGATGGTACCACCATCATTGTCAATGCTGGGGTTGTTGGCGCTGGGCTGATTGTTCTGGCATAGAGCTTCTTCACGTGTTCTACACAGGAGGCCACAGATTCCGGCTCCCTACAGCACAAGCACGTTTGAGATTAGGCAGAAGGAGGGAGCCGGCCGACAATTGTCGTTGCTGCTGCAGTTCTCATGTTGCAAGAACACGCACGCATCGATGCAGGAGCCTTATCTAGGGGCTAGGAATTAAAAAGAAAATGACATTCTATACACCTGAGAGAATCCGATAATACCGTCGAACGGGCCATGTTTCCTGTCCTCCTGTGTGAAATATGAGCATCTCGACGATCTCGATGATGAAACAACAAGTTTTTGAGCACCTGGGATATAAACTTCAGCGTTGTCTTCCAGTCCTTCTCCTCCTGGCCCTTACGATACCAGCACCTCATAGCCACTTGCTGACCTTCCTCCAGTGGTAATTCGAAGGGTGCATCGACGAAGTGGAGCTGCAGCTTTAGCCGTCCGGCCTTCTTTCTCAGGGCGCCTAATCGCTGGGAAAATATCTCTCCTGATGGTGAAGAAGCTCTATGAGAAAGGAAACGATACAGGGGATAATGTGCATGTGGCTGTCCGTACCGCATTGGTGCATGCCATGAAGGCAGAGTACGCGCAGGGAGGGAGCGTCGCTCATCACTGCTCAGACCACGCCCCAGAAAGACGAAATTTCCAGCAAAATTCAGCCGTGACGTCCTTTGTCTGTCTCTTAGGTAAAAATAGCCTGTGTTTTCCCATTCAGCATGAATACTCGAATTACTTCCCGTTTTTGGCCATGCGTCATGCACAGATCGGCATTCCATTCAGAATTGGCCGGTCATGACTCGAGGTTTTATTACCGGTAGATAAGATAGATATTCAGACTTCCCGATGATCCGACTGGGAATTGTGATTCATTTTGCGCTTGCGACAACAGAAAAGGACTTCCGATACGAAGTGTTCCGCCTGATATTTGTGCTTCTCCTCTGGGTTACGAGTCGATAGGTGGTGCAAGGGTTTCCGAAGGGGGAAGGAAGGGAAGAGGATCCATGACATCTCTGTAAGTGTCGACGAGAAACTCTGACACAGCTTGTTGTTGCTCTCTATCTCAGGTTGCGCAACGCTCAGTGCATAGTCCAATGTCGCGGAAGGTTTTGTCTGGTATGGTTATGTCTGTGCTATCATCGTCTCATCATCATCATCATCATCATTACCGATCGCA
The DNA here is from genome assembly GCA_000320545.1 of Bigelowiella natans CCMP2755. Taxonomy (NCBI): domain Eukaryota; phylum Cercozoa; class Chlorarachniophyceae; genus Bigelowiella; species Bigelowiella natans. The sequence continues at coordinate 17,094 of ADNK01000856.1, read as the reverse complement.
CTATCTTGCAGACGAAGACCTGAAGACCCTGTTTCAAAACTTCGACAGGAATGGGGTCAGCCACCTGAATTTTCAACCCCCGCCCTTTTATAGTTTTGATCAGTTCCGTCACTGCATGCTATGTGGGGTGTGTTTTTGCTTGTACGTGACTGGCTTTCTTAGGACGGTGAGATCTCAAAATCTGAGTTTCGTCAAGGGCTTTCTCTTCTCGGTCGACAACATTGCAACCCTTTGAGCTAGCTAGATTATTGTCTGTATCTGTCAATCGTGTATGCCTACCACATCTCACACAATGCAATATTATGTTGTGTTGAATACTATGTGCATGGTGTAGGACTGCGCGTCGAGGATGGAGACAAGGTAACATGGGAGGTGGTAGCTTTAGTTTCAAAGGGATAGTAATAAAGTGTTGTCTAACACAGTATGAAAACCTATGTGACCTCTTACAAGCTGTATCTCAATTCGCTGCTCTTCCGTGTTTGAATGTGTGGTAAGACGTGGAAGTATGTTTTGAAGAACGATCAAGACGGCAACGGTAGACAGCTAACTACAGATATACGTATTTAGTGTGAAATACATATATGCGTGATCATTAAGGTGTGTGTATCTGTGTGTGTGTGTTTCAAATGCAATACCTTATATCACACATATCTTAAATTAATAAAAAAAAGTTGACTCAGGCACAGTTTTCCCCATGCAAACATGTAGTCTTCCCGTAGACTTGCTTAGATCATAGCAAAAAGACATATAACCTCTCATAAATACCTCCAGGCAAGATCAAGTTTGAAGAGTTTAAGAACTTCGCAGTGTACCGCAATGGAGAGCTCCAGAAGATATTCGACAGCATGGACAAGGTCGTGTGTAGTAGTAGTGGTGGTAGTAGTAGTAGTAGCAGTAGCGCAGGACGGCCGGGAATAATAACTCTTTGTTGTGCACACACGAGTGCATACAACAGAAACCCCTTCACCAGCAATATCTCATCGCTGATGTTGTGTTGCTGCCAGGACGGGTCGGGCAAAATATCGGAGGAAAATCTTCTAGAGGCCCTCAAAGAATATGGACTTTCGGTGAAGAAGTGCAAGCTATAAGAAGATTCACTAATGATGGAAAACTATAAACATTATAAATACCACATAAAGAGCTGAGGACATCTCTGCATAATCCATTGATGCCAGGCCATCTATTTTTTTCCTCTACGCACGCACACGAGCGCACGCTCGTACACACTAATTGGTTCTATCCACTTTCTCCCGTTGGTTGTTGTGATTTGAAAATTTAGGCGACAAAGTCCAAAGTCAGGAAAATTATCAAGCATTTCGACAAAAATGGGGTAGTATGAGGAATGCGGTGGTGGCTGATATCATTGGATTATCAATAATACGACCATACACTCAAACAACTTGTTTATGATTACTCGCGAAATAGGCATTTCATATTGGCTGATTCTTCGTATGCGACTCTGTCTAAACGAGCATTATTGATTATTTGTTTCTTTCGTTCAATAGGACGGAGAAGTCTGTTTTGAGGAGTTTCAGCGGATAACTATGCTGGTAGATGAAGCATATTCCTGTGACTCATAAGGGCAGTTGTTGGACTGCGTTGCTGCTCACGATGGATAATGATGATGATGATGATGATGATGATGATGATAATTGGCAACGCACAAACTTTGAGTAAGAAATGGAAACCTGTTTACATAAAACGCATGGGGAGAATTGATAGATGTCCTCAGAAAGACACAATGGAAACCTCCTTTGGACATTAGTCCGTTGTCCGTATGCTCTTTTTCTCTCCGCCCCCCTGCTCCAAACAACAACTAACTACCACCACCACCTCAAATGTAGTTTCCATCGATGAAAGTCGCCAGGATTTTAGACACAGCAACAGACGACTTCGTCTTTGGTATGTGCCATACAAACGACACACACCCGAAAATGAGGATGGCGAAATATGGTGGTTAATATGATGGTTATGGTGGGATCGATCGTGGTGATGGGGGTGACGTTGAAACCGTCAGCTCTTGACACGGAGGTTGAAGAAAGAAAATGCAGCACCAGTTTGCCGTCATATCTTTGCTCCCCCCCCCTTTAACAATCTCTCTAACACCTAAAAAACATCCCTTCCCCTTCCCCAATTCTCTCTCTCTCTCTCTCTCTCTCTCTCTCTCTTTCTCTTATACTCCTCTCCCCACTCCGATAGGTTACTATGGGATTCCTAAGTCCGAGAGCAGCCACAAGTCACAAACTAGTCCCCTGAATGTGTTTCTTTCTGGTAGGAGTAGGAGTAGTAGTAGTAGTAGTAGTAGTAGTAGTAGGTTTAGCGGTAGGAGTAGTGACGGTAGCAATAGTGGCACTTACTTGCACTAGCAGCAATTGTGATGATGATGATTTTGATGATGAGGATTGGTGGGTTGCCGCTATTGCCACAATGCTGCTTTACATATACCGACCGACCGAATTAGTAGCGACATTGCCTGATAGGGCATGATGGGCTAACATACGCAATTACACGCGCAATGGTCAAGATATATTTCGTCATCATCATAATCATCATCATCACCATCACCATCATCACTATCGTCACCATCATTAGAAATAACAAGATATCGGCAATATGATGTATTAGGTGGTGTCGCGGGTTTCGTATCGCGGACGTTAACAGCACCTGCGGATAGGATCAAGGTATGATTCATGTGTCACGATCGGTGATATGCTTCTCTCTCGCTCTCTTGCTCGCTTTCTATCTTCGTTCGTTTGTGTGTGTGTGTGTGTGTGTGTGTGGTTGGCACATACCAGAAGCAACACGGCAGCATTCGTTCGAAAATGATGATTACGTTGATGATGATGATGATGATGATGATGATGATGATGATGCACAATTGTGCTCGAGCCCACACCACCATTACTGCTTCTTCTCAGATGATGATGCAGTCTGGCGGGAAGGGCACGCGTATTGGACAGGTATATCCACACCCATACAACTACTATTAACAATAGTAATAATAATAACACACCTTTGTAGCTGCTGCTAATTTGTACTACCGCTGCTGCTGGTGGTGCTGCTATAGGTCATCAAGGAGGTGTACGCAGAGGGTGGTCTGGCGGCATTCTGGAGGGGCAACGGTTGAAAGAACTCAATTTCATATCTAGGAGGAGGAGGAGGAGGAGGAGGAGGATATCATTGATTCATATAGGAGAGGGAACAGAGGAACGCAGAGAAAACACACGAAGCCATCAAAAAGCAGCTCCAAGCCACAACTACTATGAAGCTCCTACCCGCTACTATCGCAATGCCAGTACATCACTAATCCAGTCAATGCCTAGGTGCAAACGTGATCAAGATCATGCCGGAAAGCGCGGCCAAGTTCTACTGCTATGAGTACTTGAAGCAGCAGGTAGCTGTCCGTCCGCCGTTGTTGTTGTCGTCATCGTCGTCGTAGCCGCAAATCCTCCTCAAAACAGTAGCGAAATGCACTTTGTTGTCCGACGCAGATCATCGCAGATCCGGCCGATGTGAAGATCCACGAGCGCCTTCTCTCAGGAAGGTAGTAAGCAGCAGCAAACAAACAACTCTCAAAGATTCTTCCTTTGTATCGCGGTCCTCGACGATGCGCACGATTTACGACGTTGGTGCTGAATGGCCTATCTTTCTCCATTCCGCAATCAGCCTCGCGGGGATGATGGCGCAAACCGTGATATATCCTATGGAAGTAGTGAAGACGAGAATGGCGATTTCCGCTCCAGGTGCGCGTGTAACATAATATATATAAATATATATATATATATATATATACACACACACACAATACATATATTTTACAAAGACACGTAGTTAATGTAGAGTGATATCGCCATAGTCGTGATTCCACTCTCCCTTGCTGCAAGCTCTGCCTCATCATCGTCATCACTCACCAGGCACATATTCGGGCATTATTGGTTGTTTTTCAAAGATCATGCAGAATGAGGGACTCGGTGCCCTTTATAAAGGTAAAAGTGCCGCTCTTCCACTCTTCCCCTCTTCCTCTCCAAACGCTCTCTCCCCCCCCTCAACCCTGCACCCTCGCTAGAACAGGAGTAGAATTGAGTAAGTAAGCAGCAGCGGGAGTAGAGAACATAGATATGGCACTCTTCTCTTATTTCTTTTGTGACCATATCTAATAATATAAATAAATATATATATATATATATATATATGTATGTATATAAATATGTATATATATGGTAGGGCTTGGCGCATCAAATATTGGGATTATTCCATACGCGGTAGGTGCACATATTACTACTTTTTGCTGCTATATAGCTATCTGCGACGGTGAAATGAGGACCACGCGTATGTTTGACATGTTCCAATGACTATGTTCTCTTTCTCGCATACAATCTCCCTTTCTGTACACATGCTCTCACTCATACACGTACACACGCACACACTCACGCACACTACAGGGCGTGGACCTTGCAGTATATGGTACTGTCAAGGATAGGTGGATCGCACAAAATCCCAACAAGAAACCTGCATGGTAGTAGTTGGCTGGATACACACTTCATTAGTAAACAAGAGATCATGGCTGGTTGCAAACCACGGAGGAAGAAGAAGAAGAAGAAGAAGAAGAAGAAGAAGAAGAAGAGAAACAACAAGCAACTACCTGATAAACGAACATACGTCGTGTGCATGTATGTGTATGTGCACGCGCTCGCTGGTGAAATAATTTCCTGTTTCACTATAACCAAGCATGGCTCCGTAGTCGCATGCGGCTCTTAATTGCTTTGTATTTCTATCATTGTCGTGGTATCATCAAAGGTACGAGACGTTGACGATGGGTGCTTTCTCCTCTTTCTGCGGCCAGGTAGTAGTAGTAGTAGTAGTAGTAGTAGCAGCAGCAGAAACAGCAGTAACAGCAGCAGCATGAGGGCAAGAGCGTGGTAGAAGGGCAAGAAGCTCCTGCTTGTCTGATCCCTGTTTTATTAGCACAATCGTTGTTGCCGTCCTCATCATCATCATCGTCATCACCATCATCGTCATTATCATCACTCTTGCCCAGATCGTCGCGTATCCACTTCAGCTAGTGCGCACGAAGCTGCAGTCCTCTGGGTTGTTGTTGTTGTTGTTTTTGTTGTTGTTATAATGGAGAATGCATCGACAGCACCGATCAGTAATCGGCTTATGTATGGGGAGTTGGAAAGCAAAGCACAGAGCAATCATACCATACATACCTCGCGCACACACACACACACACACACACACACACACATATATATATATATATATATATATATATATATATGTAGCTCTCTCTCTCCCTCTCTCTCTTTCTCCCTTGTGTGTGTGTGTGTGTGTGTGTGTGTGTGTGTGTGATGCCAGATGCATTTTGGATGCATATTGATGAACGTGCTTCCCTCGCTGCTATTGCTTTGCTTCCTTTCTCCATATTACTAGTTTACCAGGAAAGCCAGTCTTCAACGGTATGGGAGACTGCGTGGCGCACGTCATGAAAGAAGAGGTTGTAGTGATGTGAGTATGAGTGTGCGTGTGTGTGTGTGTGTGTGTGTGTGTGTGTGTGCATATTTAAGTTTTGTCGCTGCTGATAACATTCCCTCGGTGGGTGATAACACACACGCACGTTCATGCAGGGCGCCATGGGTTTCTACAGGGGGATCGGGCCGAATTTCGCTAAGGGAATTCCTGCCGTTGCTATAGGTAGTCAGTAGTATGTAGCTCATGATCACGATCATGATGATGACGATACTAGTGTATGATGATGGAGAGAAGAAGGGGAAAGGAGAAAGCAAGGGTTATTCCCTCAGCATGCTAGCATCAACGTAAAAAGTCGCCACGCTATATTGTCAACGTTTGGTTGCATCTCCTCCGAACAATAGCCAGATGGTATCATTATTATTATTATTGTTGTTGTTGTTTTCATTCCCCTCCTCTTCTGACCCACCTTCTCTATTTTTCTTCCTATGTTCCTCCCTTCTTTGTTTGGTTTTACAGGGTACGTAGCTTACGAAAAGGCCAAAGACTTCTTCACAAATGTAAGGACAAAACTATGAACCACCATGTAGTAGTGACGTAGCACACACGATGAGAACGCATCGATATAAAACCAGAACGCTGGCAATCAGGGGAGAAACTGTATGCCCCTGCCACAGTCATTTTTCCAGTTTAAATGAATGTAAATCACGAAGCCCCTTTTGATGCGCACGCACAGGGTGTGATGCGGGGAGAAGCAACACTCATGTATGTATATCTCCCTTATTTCCCCTAGGTATTAAAACTATGAGTAAAGCTTGCAGCTCTCAAACAGCATTGAAGGGAAGAGCAGATTGAACGAAAGTTGTGTTAAAAAAATTGTAAATATCTACTTTCTTCATGCTATCCTATAAGGTTTACTCTTTTGCTGTGATTTGCATTCACATCAACGAACAAATCTCCTATTGCATTTACATCAATTGATTAGCACATTCTATGTACGTACATCATGTCTATCACCACACAAGATGCATCAGCGTGTCTATTTGCGCCGCCACATGCCATCTTCGCATGTTGCAAATTTAGCAGTCTAGCCCATGGATTTTTTTTTGAATTGTGATGGATGCGTTGCACATGGCATGGGACGTGATGTTGGCACAACTACGTCATCATGGCAAGTGCACCACAGTGCACAATCACTTACCACGCTGGCACGTAGCAGCAGTCAGAGCACACCAGAGATGGCATCAAGTCTAGAAGTGTGTCAAAACGCAAACATTGCATGAGCACCGTGTGTTTGCATGCTTGTAAATTTACATGAGACGGATGTAATAAGATGATTACATATTTTCACATGCCATCCTAATATATATGTAGCTACGCAAAGCGGCGGCTACAGCGCAGACACTGTAAACATACATGCATGTATGTACATATGCACATGCATGTGTACACCAAAAAAGGATGCACAAGACACCCCAAGCTACGATGGACAGAAATGACTATTCAGAACAAATTTTCCCGTTCATTATACATGTTCCATTCATTGCACAATAGGCGTGCGTATCGTGCTAGGTAGGTAGCTTTCATTGCTGAAATCTTAGGCGACTTTTGATTTCGAATTTTCGCAATCCCATGATATTCGATCTTAATGCACGCATTGCTATCTGGCTATGTACTTGCTGTTTCTTCTTCGTGTCCACTCGAAAGTATCACTCTTCCATGAATCCCAACCGAAATGTGCAGATTTATGTGCGTGTTTCCGACTCTCATAAACCACGTATGCAGCTGGAGAGACATGCCCGCCCTCTTGTCACATCGACGCGCAATGACATATTGCTCGCGCGCAAACAAATGGTAGATGCCATTCTGAGCACCTCATTAAAAGCAGCATGTAATGTACCGCAACGTTGCAAAGAAATATATCTGTACGACTAATGCTACGCATTCACATGTTAATTCCGAATCTGCATGTCATTGTGTTTATCTGTCACAAGCCGCAATTCATTATGCAGCGTGGCATTGACTTTGAATTCGACCTGGCTTATCATGTAAGGAAGCACAGGGTAATAGCTTTGGAGAGGGCTTTGCAAAATCTCGTTATCCCTTCCACATGCCCGTCACTTGGGGATGAGGGGAGCGCGAGGAGTTGTTTATGCGCGAAGTTGAGCGCCACTTTGGCTATCTTCGTGCGGGCAGCTGTGCCGACCCGCATCTCAGGGGCGTCTGCAATACCTATTATCCTGAATAAACGGGGACGAAGATTTCGCAGCATGCAGCTATGTATCAGGCTATGAGAATAACAAGATCAATTTTTATTCGGATGCATTGGAGAGAAAACCATTTAAGATTAACGTGGTGCAGATATATACCTTCGAATAATGGCCAAGCACGCGAAACCATGAGCGTCGGCCCACACACCTGTGAGATATGACACATATGAGTGAGGAGGTGGTGGTTGTGCTGGTAACGACAGTCAGCGCAGCCTCGACTTCATCTCGTTGTCTTACTCCTCCGCGTTTGACCGAGTGAGGGCTCAAGAAGCACAAGACAACAACGACGTACGAGAGCAACAACAACAACAACAACAACAACTACGACTACGACTACCATTGCTACAGCTACAACGACAAATCAAGACTAACGGCTGCTGCTAACGTTAACTACTACCATTGAGCAGCTTCGCTATGAGAGAGGGATCATTTCCAGGGAAAGGTGTCCTCACACGCTTCTGACTCTTGCCGTTCTTTCTCTCCTCGCCGTTGGCGGCTTCATCATCATCATCATCATCATTATCATCTTCTTCTTTATTGGCATTTCTATCGCACGCTTGCTGCCGGAATTGGGACTCGAAGCTCTTCACGTAGGCGCCCCAGAGCTCGGTGATTTGTTTGGCGAGATGCATAGAGCATGACTGTGGCGGCGGGTGGCGTTTGGAAAAAGAAGTGAGCAGATATATGTATATATATATATATATATATATATATATACATATGCACACACAATTTATATTTAAAGAAGTTTCTATACATTACTTATCTAAATGTCCTTACCTGCTTCTGGCTTCGCTCCTCGACATGTTTCATATGTAGCACTTGTGCAAACGCTCCCATGCAGATATTGCCAATCAGTTGACCTGATGCGTAGTGTGGTGAGGGGAGGAGTAGGAGAAGAAAAGCGCGCGCCGGCGAAACGAAGAATGAAACTGCATCCACTCTCTATATCGTCCACCAATACATAGTTCCATGTGAGGAGTCGTTGCACATATTATCGATATTATCATCATCATTCTCATAATTATTATCATCCGCATCATTATTATTACGTCAATATGTCTACCGATCATTACGATATCTTCATATATGGTACTATGTGAGTGGTGGGGTGGTGTATATGTGTACGTGTAAGCACCCTCTCATCCTCATCCTCTCTTTCTTTTGACATTTTTCACACATTACCGATATCAAATCCCATGGGCCCGTAGAACGTGAATTCGCAGTCGAAAGCAACTGTTTTGCGCTTCAGAAGTGTCCGTCTCCCACTTCTACCCTGCTGTTGCTTCATTTGGGAAATCTGCTCGATGGTTTCTTGCTTCCTGCCGCTCACAAAGATCGATCCTGTTCCAGTTTTATTACACGTAAGTGGCAGTACAGCATCGCTACATGCTATATCCCTCCTGCTTTCACGATGTGCAGTGCTACAAAGCAGCAAGATCTCACCACCATCTTCATCACATTCTTCCTCTTCTTCTTCTTCTTCTTCTTTTTCCTCTTCTTCTTCTTCTCCTTCTTCGTCGTGTCGATATAATCATCCTAACTCGAACCACACCTGTATGGAGATCGCCGTGGAGAAGCGCTTGGGGTGCGTTAATAAACCTGGATCATCATCATCATCATCATCATCCTCATCATCATCACAATCACCAGCATCGTTATCATCATCAATACCGGCGTCTAATTGCCGTCGTTTACAATTCGGTTGTCGCATCGTCTTCATTCGTACTACAACCATCCTCTCTCCTTCACATCCCCATGATTATCATCATCATCATCATCTTAATCATCATCATCATCATACACTTTCATCATCTCCGTCATCTTCTTCCTCGCCACCTGTCTTTGAGAAAATAGACGGATGATTTCACGTTCTCGTCAGCTTGTAGCTTCGAAACAGCCTCCTTCAAATCGGGCGCTCTGCATTGTTGGCAGCACCGAGACCGCCACCGCAACCACACAGAAAATGAGAGTAACTCCTTTCATTGAGTTGGCAACAACTGAGGGGCGTTTTACTCCTCTCACGTACAAAACTAGTGAGTTCCCCACCTCTTCTTCCATCCGTTGATAGGACAATCATAATACGGGTCTTGGAAGAATACCTTCAGAGTCACCTGATTATTTCGGCGATGGTGTTCAAAACTCGACAGGTTGTTGCTCCTCCCTCCTTCCTTCTCTCCCTCCCTCAGTCAGTCCGTCCAAAAGAAGGGAAAATGGCGTGCGGTGGGTGCTGGCAGTCTTACTTAAATGGTATTACTGCTGCTGCTACTACAGAATTGCATCCTTATGTGCGTTTGCGCTCTCTCTCTCTCTCTCTCTCTCTCTCTCTCTCTCACACACACACACATACACATAAAGGATATAGACACCCGGTGATGACCTCAATAAGCTTAATATTTTGTTGAAAATGAGCTGCCTTCGTATATCGCGATTCAAGGGGTTCGGCCAGACTACTGGTTCTACGATTATCAGAGGAATTCTAAGCTCCGCAACAAACAAGCAGAGACGTTCATTTTCCCTGCTGTCTGTTCTTGCTCTGTGTAGTTGCTTTTCTAACACCAATCGTATGGCTGTGGATGTACCCGAAGTGGACATTTGCCAGGTATCTTCCAACATCTCTCCCCACGCCTTGGTGTATCACTTGTAGTTTCCATTGTTGCAGAGGTTATGGAGTGGTTTTTGCGGAGAAGACGACGACGACGACGACGACGACGAACCGAAGACATAAATGATAATGGGTTCAAATGCAAAACAATTTCAACAACACGGAGAGCGTAAGAGAGATGAGGAAGGAAACGGGCAAAGAGAAGGCCCCATCATGATGGCAAAGATATGCCTCATGACCTGTGATTTTCCTTTCTCTGCAACTACTAAAGAACAATGACCTCCTTTCGCTATCTCTTCCCTCCACACTTTCATCTCCGAGAGATCCTATGAGTTGCTTCAAAGCTCAGAAACAGCAGACACGTTCATCTAGTGTCCTGCCCCCGCCCCCCAAGCCCAAATTACCTCCATCACGACGATGAAGCGCTTTTGGTCGCTCGAGTAGATCTGTGGTCACCAGCAGCCATATGATTAGTAAAAGCAGTTCCGGCTTTTTCCACAGTAAGATTCGTAAGCATACCCCCTTTGTGCCTACCAACCTACCTACCTACCTTTGGACAGGATCCAGGCGCTAGGCGATTCGCTACAGCGATGTACTCCTGCTCGAACATGATGCGGCTGGCAGGCAGAGGCCAAGACTTCCCAACGAGCTGAGTTGGATCATATGCGTAGCGTGTCAAGTATCAATCAGACCTTCGCTTGCCGCGCGTTCGTTTCAAGTAATGCAGCAGTCCGTCGGTTCACTTTCCACTCCCCTTGTTTATAGTATTGTACCCGAATGTAAGGAGGCGCTTTCTTGACGACGAGCGAGCCCTTGGGACCAACGACACGGAAGATAAAGTTGAGGTTGCCCGTTCCTACCTCCCTGATGTCCTGATAGGGAAGGAAATGGAGGGAAGGGGAACGAGAGGGGAAGGAGAACCAATTACCATCAGAGAATAGAAGCTATACCCTCAAACTGACATTGGGATATGAAGAGAAAGCTCGCAACGAGCACGACTACGGCGCCGGAATACTCAAAGACCTCGTTCACCCCTGGTTCGAAGGATCTCTCTCTCTCTCTCTCTCTCTCTCTCTCTCTCTCTCTCTCTATCTATCTATACATCTATCTATCTATCAACTCTCTCTCTTTCTCTCCTCCCCCCCTCTCACTCTCCCTCTATTGTCGTTACCGCATCGATGACTGACGTGACCCCGAGGTGCTTAAGCAGCTCTGGTGTCTTCGCGAGCAAACCCAACGCCTCCACCTGGAACTTTGATTCCTCCGTCGATTCTGACATCCTTCACCGTTGCGAGGAGGGGAAAGGCTGTCTCAGTCCTGAGGTACGTTGAGGATGGGGAGGGCTAGCTGGTGCCAGCGAACGGAACGAACGAACGAATCTCCTATTTTCCAGCGACGAGGGTTTAATTATTTCGAGGGCCGCTTTTTAAATTATTTCTACTGTTAGTTGTTGTGGTTGTTGTTGTTGTTGCTGCTTGTTGTTGTTGTTGGTTGTGGTTGTTGTTGGTTGTTGTTGGTAGTTGTTGTTGGTGTTGTAGTGGTTGTTGTCGTTGCAATCGCCTCGTGAACAGAGGTTGCCACGACAACTTGCAGGAAAGAGTCCTCTCCCTCTCCTTCTCTCTCTCCCTCTCTTGTGTGTGTGTGTGTGTGTGCGTGTCGAGGAAGGTGCAAGTTGCCACATTGTGCGTGGCCAGCTCACTGAAATGTCGACGTCGAAAAGTGTCACAGAAATCAATCGAGCGCAATGAAACGTCACCAAGTGAACGCAAGCTCTGACAGCTTGTGCTGATCCAGCAGGTGGAAAGAGCAGCTTGCATTGCGTTCTGTGCTTGCTCGATCAACGGTGTGTTGCATGTGCTGACGTGGAACAATGACCAGACCAGCAGATGACGAACTAGATGTCACACACTTGCACCTTCACAACTTGCACAATTGAAAAGTTGTCCCGTCGTCAGAAAACGCAACGTGAGACAAGGCTGGCTAGCTGGCCATGCCAGCATGGCTAGCAGGTCTGAGGTGTCGTCAGCACGTCACGTCCCATCGTTGGTAAACACATCTGACAATCTGGACACCTGGACATGATGCTCGTGCAATGTTTGCGTTTTGGTGCACTTCGTGCCATCTTTGGCACGTGCTGTGACAGCCACTGCTAGACTGCGTGCCTGCTTGGCAAGTGAGAAATGTGCACCACGACGCACGTGCCGCGCTGGACGGTGTCATTTGAACGTGCCGTGGTGACGCAGCTAGCTGTGCTGACTAGCTAGCTAGTGTCGCATGCCATGTGTGACGCATGTCCCATCACCAAAAAAATCACATGGGTGCTGCGTGATGTACATGCATTCACATCAAAGAACGAATCTTCTATTACATTTGCATGAATTGATCAGCACCTTCCATGCACATCACGTCAATGCCTGTCACCACACAAGATGCATCAGCTAGTGAGGGTGTTCATCTGCGCTGCCAGGTGCCATCTTCGCATGTTGCAAACTTGTAGCACGAGAGTGAACTTCAGAGGACAGCTTGAAGAAAGTGGTGCATTTGCAAATTTTTGCATTCATTGTGGAAGCGCGGAGCTGAAAAGCGACTGCAATCTCTTTCCGCCGGCAGTTTCTGGTTGTTAGTAGCAATTCGTGTCAAGATTTGATGAACATCAGGAGCCAGAATAAATGCCCACCAACGACATTTCTAGATTTGCGGAGTACCTGTCTTCATCCATGCAATGAACTCTTCCTCGGTGACCCTGCCATCGACATCACCCTGATGAAGAAAAGAAGAAACGAAGAAAGCGGGGGGAGGGAGCGCAATACCATGGACAGAAAATCACAAACCATTCTGAACGGGGGATAACGATGATGATGATGATGTCTAACACAAAGCACGTTGCTCCAAATGATCATAATGACAGAAGCAACACGCCGCTGCCCAAGTGCAAAGGGCCTTTCATTTGTTCATTTGTCATCCAGCATGAAAACTAATTTGGCCCAAAGAATGTCAGACAATTGACCAAGGGAAGTAGGATGGCAAAAGGAGAAGAAAGTTGTAACGAGAGAATCTAAGGAGGGGAAGGCTGGTCGTTACAGCGCCGCCAAGATAAAGGCGAACGAGAGAGAGAGAGAGAGAGAGAGAGTGTATGTTTGTGCGGTGTTTGTATGTTCTACCCGGTCAGCTTCACTGACGATTTGGGTGGCTAGCTGTTCCGCCTGACCGAAATTCATTAGGGATCAATCTTAAGGAGGAGGCAACAACGCGTTTTGTAAGAAATTCTTTCCTCCTCCCATGGCAAATCGAGAAGATTCGGCAACGATTATCCGTGATATTTGTAGAGTGGGTGGGGCATTCATTCTTTGCTACCTCATACTGCAGAATCTGCTCAAGAGTGATTCCCTCTCCTGACGTTGTGGCGTGACGTGAGATGTAAAAGGTCATCATACGTGCATGTAATAGTGATAGTAGTGGTGGAGGTGGTGGTGGTGGGAGAGGGGGTGGTGGAAAACAGTTGCTACAGATTTGATCGATGAATTGTAGTTTATTTCTCTCTTCTCTTCTTCTTCTTCTTCTTCCTCTTCTTCTTCTTTCACCATATCTACTACCACCCTATTACAACAACAACTACTACTGCTACTACTACTACTACTACTACTACTACTATTCTACTACAATCCTCTTTACGACCTGCAGGGCCGCGAAACCTTGGAAACTTTTTCTTAAGAGCGCCGAGACGGTACTGCGCCTTCTGTTCTGCTGAGAGGTCTTCAAGCTCTTTGGCCTCCCCAGAACCTGAAACTAGGCTATCCATCGCCTTGTGAGTGATGACGGTAGGAGGAGTGGTAGTATTGTGTGAGTTGTCGTTGTAGTTGGAAGAGCTGCTGCTGATGTAAGCGTGTAGTTATACTATGTACTGCGATTACGCACACACACACACACACACACACACACACTCACATCATACATGTGCACACTCTAAATAAAAATAATATATTTATATGTATCCTGTGGAATCGTGTGCTTGTATGCTTCTTGTGAATATCGTCCTCCTCCTCACCTCTTCAGGGTTTACGTCGCCTCCATTCACCTTAGATTGTTTTTACACCACACAAAGAGAACAGAATAGAGAAAGGAAGAAAGAGAGAGAGAGAGAGAGAGAGAGAGAGAGAGCAAGACAGTAGTAGCAAGTCAGTAAAAAAATGACTGAATCTATTGCTTCGAAATTTCTCAATGAGAACGATCAATTCTTGTGGTCGTGGGCTCCGTCGCAAGCACAACAATTGTCGTGTGAACGAACGGCTGAAAACTAACCTATTTTTGGAAGCTCATCATCATCGTTATCATCATCATCATAATCATCAACTTCAGGTAATTACACCCACCAGGGTGGCCTCACGAACTGTCAGCACGCCATAGAGCATGCTCTTTAGCTCGTTCCAATCCACATATCTACGTGTGCCATCATCAGCATTATTTATTGATGCAACAATCAGCAGCAGCAACCAACCGCTTGTAGCAGTACAGAGAGGGGGGAAATGCTTTTTTTTTCTCACGGCAGCTAATTATGGCCCACCATCTCCCCCCCCCCCCACATGCATGCACGCGTTGCTATTTCCCTGCTATATCAAAAGGAGTTTTGTTTATGAAAGGGGGTGCAACGACGATCAGAGAAAGAAGGAGACTGTGCATGGTGTTGCTATGACCCGGATTGATCAAGATCGAAGCACTGAAACACAAACTTCGCTGCTTTCGTAGAACCAATATCTTGGCCTAGAGACACAACACGCCACATCGCCATCACCGCCATGATCAAAATGCCTCTCCACGACGAGAAGATAGAGAGGGTCGATGTACGATATCTTCCGTCCTTATTATCATCATCATCATCTTCTTCTTCTTGCCAAACCCCGCCAAATACAATCATAACTACCACCGAACTACTGTGAGCTCTACGACACGCGACGACGACGGCGACGATGGCAGTACATGCGAGGAGGATGAGAAGTGCAGCCATCTCGGAGGTATCGATGCCTCCGTTGCTATCAACATCAGCGCATTGGAACAAGGCCTTGACGACCTTCTCGTCCGTAAGCCCTGGTGAATATAGTGGTGAGAGAGAGAGAGAGAGAGAGAGAGAGAGAAAGTGAGAGGAGAGAGTGAGGACAAGTACTGAACAATCATCTTCTTGTATCACGATAAGGGAAATACATTATACGGTGTCCACTTCGAGGAGAATCATATCGCAAAACAACCAAATGACGAATATCTTAACAACTAGTCCTCATGCCCCATCTTCTTCAACGGTTCAGTTTTGCTATTGGCTGTGTTTTTGTTGGTAGCACTGCTCACCGATCTGTGTCATGACTTTTACGAACGCAGGGTAGGAGATTCCCTGGAGAAAATAACAACAGCCACAGCAGCAGCAGCAACAACAGCAACAACAACAACAACAACAACGACAGTATTTCATTTTCGAACTAGCTGCCTCTCTCCGTTCTCCTGCCTCAATGACTGATACTCTCTGTTATCACATCATAGCAGCAAGAATAAACGACACCTGCTCGGACTTGAGCAGGCCCTTCTCGTGTGTTTTTCTGATAAGGGCGACGAAAGCATCCGTGTCTGTAGTACAGGAAGAAATATAGCAGATGCAGCAGCAGCAGTAGCAGAGGCAGCAGAGGTAGTAGGGCAGTAGCAGTCAGTCAAAAGAGTGGGTATGGAGGAGCATAGGAAAGAAGGTGGAGAAATACAAATCGTATGGATCGTAAATTCGTAATCCTCCTCTTCCCTCTCTTCCTCCTCCTCGTCATCATCAACATCATCGTCTTCGCTGTCTGTGTCTATGCACACCAAGTTTTGATGAGCTGATTGCCTTTGCCAGCTCCGAAGCTTCCTTGGTGAGTTTTTTCTACACACACACAGCAAACAGACAGCATCAAGTTACACTAATAGCCGTGGGTCTGCGTAGTCGGCACCTCTCTCTCTTTCTTCTTCTCACTAATAGTAGTACTACTACCTCTCCCCCTCCTCTCATGAGAGAGATCACGACGCAGAAAGCGAAGGAGCACACCGCCATGAAGGGGATACGATAGTGCATCGGCATGAACCCTGTCATAATGGGAATAAACGCACATTCGACAGAACAGATATTTTGTACTATATATATATATATATATATATATATATATGAATGTGAGTGAGCGAGTAGTCAGATGCCAATTTCCACAAGATATGCAGAGGTAGTATCCATCATCGATGACGCACACAGGTATTCATCATCTGCCGCATCATTTGTGGCTGCATTTAGCAATTGTACCGAAGTTGACGAGATTGCAAGGCCACCATATCATCCAGGAAGCCTGCGAGACAAGAGGAGGAGCAGCAGGTGGAGGAAGAGGAGGGGAGGACGGAGAGGAGAGGAGGAGGGAGAGATAAGTTCGTAATACTTGCGGCATCATTCTATTTCTCTTCCTCCTCCACGTGCTTCTTTTACTTTGGTGTCTTCCCATAGATTCTTGCGCCATTTCTTTATTGCGCTTGACATCGTCACGGAGATATCGCGGGACGGATCGCCTTTGTAGGATTACAGGTATTTAATTATTCATATATTGCTGAAATATGCGCGCGCGCTCGCGCGCGTGTGTGTGTGTGTGTGTGTGTGTGTTTTACTATACATATCTCCTTTATTGGTGTCTTTCTACACCTATTCAGACACGATAATTACACACACACACACACACACTTACTGAATCAATTTCTTGA
>ADNK01000860.1:2500-12420 GCA_000320545.1 Bigelowiella natans CCMP2755 | reverse complement strand
CCGCCACGCCGCTGACGACGCCGACGACGACGACTACTACTGCTACCACTACTACTATTTCTACTGCCAGGTGTAGGTAGTACCTTCCTAGATAGGTTGCCGCACATAGCATCGAGGCGTGACTCCATCCGGCCTCCTTTCACTGCTGGCCATTTGGATACGATCATGCACCTTTGATATATATATATATATATATATATATATATACATATGTATATGAATAAATAGATTGGTAGGTCGATAGAGAGAGAGCAGCGAGCAGGAAGTAGGAGGAGGGGGAGGAGGAAGAGGTGAGAAGGAGAAGAGGTGAGAAGAGGCATCATGCTGCATGCAACGTGCCAAGCAGTGAGTGGTTACAAACACAATATAGCAGCAAAGGTTGTACCTCATAGTTCTTGGATCTAACCCAGCTATTACCTGCGAGAATTAATCGTACAGCGTGAGCGTGTGCAATTGCATGTTATCGTTGTACTGCTCGTCTGATGAGAGTGGGTGAGGAGGACAAGAACCCACCTCTGGATCGATGCTTTCAAAGTTTCTGTATAGATGTGCGATGCACCTGCCAGGGAGACATAATAACAGCGAATATTATGATGATGATGATGATAATGATGATATATATTTATATATGTGTGTATAATATATATATTTATTTATGTATATCTCCATATCTCCATTGGTCGAATAAAAAGGGGCACCGATGTTCGGTGTTCACCGGTCCCCGAACTCAAAACGCCCTCCCTCGCAGCTATGCTATCGATCGCCATCTTGTAATCGTCTCTCCTTCTCCTCCTTATTCTTCTTCTTCTTGCACTCACTGTAAAGATCGTTATTACATGCGGAATACGGCTGAAGTCTGGGCATAGCAGTTGACGACTGCAGACCGCTGCTTGCGCAGCTCGGCACTTCGCACCTTTTAAATAAGCAGCAGCAGCAGCAGCAGCAGCCCAAACAAATTAGCCAAGGCCAGGTGGATGTCGAAATGGTGTTATAATACAACAGCAGCAGCAACATCAACAATATTATCAACAACACCGGCGCGGCAGAAGAGCCGTGAGGAGTCAAAAGAAGACGAAAGGAGTTAGGAGTGGTAGTAGGAGAGGTATACTTCCACAGGTGTGTGTGTGTGTGTGTGTGTGTGTGTGTGTGTGTGAGTGTCTCGTGTGTGCGAGTAGAGCAAACATAAATATGAATAAATATGTTTTTTAATGCAAGAGAAAGAGAGAGAGAGAGAGAGAGAGAGAGAGAGAGAGAGAAGGGCGTATTACCGCTCTGCATTGTCCCCATCCAGTATCAGAAGCAAGAAACACAATGGGATCCGAGCTATACTTCCTGATGTTGTCGTTCAAGTAGTAGTAGTATTAATAGTAGCCGTAGTAATAGCGACGCCGGTGGTAAGAGGAGGGTCAACACAGACACACACACACACACACACACACACACACACACGCGGAGACGTCATCGAGCGACTGTCATTACTGTTATTATCGATGGATTAGTAGTAGGGCGAAATTCCAATGACGACGACGACGATGATGATGATGATGATGATGGTGGTGGTGATGGTGGTGGTGAGCTGTAGATAGACGATTATTATTAGTAATCTTTACCACAGGGTCCGATCGCTCGCAGTCAAGGTCAGACGAAAAGATACGAGAGTAGGAAGTGCCTTGAGAAGAGGGGAAAGGGGGGGGGGGGAGGCGGGGAAGAAGAGGCAAAGATGATGAAAAACCATGATGCAAATATACTTCATCTGCAGGCATGAAGGCATCGTGTTAATCAATATTTCGTATTCTCCTCCTCCTCCTCCTCCTCCTCCTCCCCCTTCTCTCAATCTTCTGGTCTCCTCTTCCTCCTCATAATCACTACTACTACTACCACTACTACTACTACTACTACGACGACGTGGTACCTCGAATGTGAGAGGCATATCCGGTGTCGTTGGCTCAGGCCAGTCAGGGCATAGGTAGATTCCGTGCCATCTTGTAAATTAAAGCAGCAATATCACCGCCATGCATTGCATTTCAACACAAAGCAATCGCAGAGAGATTATTTTATTAATAAGTAATGCGAGCAATAATAATGAAAATAATAGTAATAACTACACACGCACGCACGCGATATGAACACACACACACACATACACACACACACACACATACACACAAGAGAGATGCAAAAACAAGTTATAATCTAGACACCCTCGGTAGCGATCCCTCGTCTCCATTTGGCAGTCGATGTAGAACTGAGCATCGATTCCTGTAGGATAGAGAATACGGAAGAAAAGCGCTCACAGGTCTGCTCTATGAGCTTTTATCATATCAATCGTTCGGTTGTAGACTTATCATCTAGGACCATCAACATCGATTAGAGCAGAGGACGAGGAGAGAAGACAACTACCAGCCGACTGCTTCTACTCCACTACTGTTCTCTCCTGCTACTACTGCTCTACTACTACTACTACTACTGCTGCTGCTGCTGCTGCTACTGCTACTACTTACTACCAGAGTCGCCTATCGAAAAGCTACCACTGATAAAGACAGACGAGATATATAAATCATGATGAGAAGAAGAAGAAGAAGAGAGGATGATGACGATGGGATGAGGAGGACGACAGCGATGCTCACGGGGAAAGCACAAACATGCAAGGAGGAGAAAGGCAACGAGACAACGACGAATGGCCGACTACTGAATGATGATAAAGAGGTATATTATATGGACGACGAGAAGGAAAGGGGGTAGGACAGGTACTCATGCAGCAGTTGAAGTGAATCAATCAAATCAACTCGTCAAGCGGCGCCATCATCATCATCATCATCATGATCTTTCGTTGATTGTATCAATTGGGGGTACTGCTGTATTCGTTGCTGCCGTCGTTTCAAGGCACTAGCCAACTACACCACAATCGTGTATATACAACAGCGAACAGGATAGCAGCAGTAGCACCTGGAGGCTGTCTTGAAGTCCTTCTTCAGCTCAAGTAGGTAGATGTGCACAGGGTCGCTTGGCAGTGTTGATGGTGATGGTGATGATGCTGGTGAACCGTCATTGTCCGCACGCCCTAGTATGCCTGTTGCTGTTGTGCGTATTGAAGTCAGGAGAGAGAGAGAGAGGGGGGGGGGGGGGGGGGGACGGGGAAGGAAGTAACGAAAGATTAGGGAAGTAAAATCCCTTGGAAGTGTTGCAAAATGAAAACATGAGGATGAGGATGACGATGAGGAGGAGGAGGAGGAGGAGGAGGAGGAGGAGGAGCATACCTGCTTCGCCCTTCATATCCCTCCCGCCATCAGATTGACGGTGGCTGTTATTGTTGGTGTGTCCTCCTCCTTCTCCTTCTCCGTAGCTGTTGCTCTCTCCCCCATCGTCGTCGCCATTGCGAAAGTGGCTGGATTGATGATACCCAGAGGAAGATGCAGATGAGGTCGAAGCGCCACTGATCTGACCGCTATTTCTGCTCCGAGCAGCTGCAATGCTTTGCGTCGCAACTGCCAAGGTGTACTTGTCGGTGGTGCATATTTCGGACGCTTGCTCCCCAGTTCCTCCTTCTTCTCCTCCTTTCCCACTTTCACCCGGGGAGAACGCCGTCTCTGTCGTCGCGGCTGTCTTCTTCCTCTCTGAGAAACACAGTGGCGGTGTTGTGAGTGCGATGCTTATGCTGGGTTGTGGAGCAGAAGGTGTCGTTCTTATGGTGGATTCCATGATACGGGACTGTTAATTGTTATCCGCTTGCTTTAGTGAAGTGCGAGATGACCGTTCGATTTGAGCCGCGGGAGAATGTTGTACATTGTCTGTGGTCGTTGGTGGCGAGAAGAATGAAAATGATGCATAAGTACGCAACAAATGAGAAATAATAATAATAATAATAATGATGATGATAATGATAATGGATCAGCCTCAAGGTAGAAGAAACACCAAGCAGCCTCCTGTAAAGAAAGGGACTTCTACTACTACTACTACTACTACTACTACTACTACTTCTGCTGCTGCTAGCACTAACACCACTAGTATCTCAAAAAAGACCTCTCTCACGAAGATTGCATCTGAAGAGACCTTAAAATACCTATTTATTTTAAACACAATTTATTATGAAATATGATGTGTGAGATATCGCGACCGGGCGGATTTACTCTCGGTGTAGTTTGTGGTGTACTCTTCGGTCACACATCGGTACTGCATTTTGCCTATGCACCCGTGTGATTGATCGAGTCAGCACTATTTTCTCCTCATCTACCCAAGAAGTATGGAGTTCCTGCCCCGGCAAACCGCCATCATAACTAATTACTACCATCGTTATCATCATCATCATCATCATCATCATCATCATTGTGGTTGTTGTTGTTTTTGTTTGTTGTCGTTGTTACTGTCCCGATCTTTGCGTTCGCATGATCGCTCATCCTCACAGTGGGTAATTATTACTTGACAACAGCGTCAAAAAGCGCCTTCAAGATCGAACCTGGGTTGGTCGATGGCCCGCACAAACATATGTGAAATAAACGATAATCAACAACAGCCATCTGTTCTATTTTTACATAAATGAGGACCTTGCGAAGTCGGGCATTCCTTTTCCTCCGAAGACGCCGCGAAGGTGCCCGCCTCCCTGCCTCTTCTCCGTACGAACGAGGTTTTCCCCATCCCTTCATCCTCTTTGTACGCGCGCTTGGACACCAGTGCAGCAAATGCTGTAAAGAAAGAAGGGGATCGATGATAAATGCTAGTGAGTTTCAGCACGTCCGGGAAGCGAAGGATGGATGTAAAGCTTCGTGTCGAATGATGCGCGATTGATGGAACGGTTTCGGTGCATATTAGAGATGCATGCATACACAGGCTGCTGTTCAACAATGGTTCGGGCTATCAGGAGGGAGGGGGGGGGGGGGGGGAGGGTGGGGGACACCTTCGAGCGCCCTATAGTCAGAAATCCTCGCAAGTTCGTTCGCTTGCTCTCGTATCGCCTACAATCAATTCACACAGATTAACGGTAGGAGATGGTCAGAGGGGGACGCTAATGATGGTGATGACAATGACGACGACGATGGTGATAATGAGGATTCGGCGGCAGTAGCGGCGTGAATAAGCACACGACTCCGTAAATTAATATCGTAGTAAAGCACAGCAGCCGCACCATCACCATCACCTTTCGAAAGTCCCTTGTAGCGAGTGTTTGTAGAAATGATCGGTATCTGAGGGAGGAGGAGGAGGATGTGTGCACTGTCATCATCAATTCGACTCTTCCCATTCAACTAGGATATATGTATAATTTCTCTCTCTCTCTCTCTCTCTCTCTCTCTCTCTCTCTATTTCTACCACTGTCAATACTACCTCTTTAAGAATCTCTCGTATTCGCTCATCTGAGAGCCTTCGTCTAACGTGGCCTCTGACGAAAGACAACCAAAAAACGACGACGATGGGGTTTATGCATATAATGTGCATGACGAGAATAGTTTCTCCTTGCTTTCACAGTCTTCGTTCTTATTCTTATGCTGTTGTTGGTCTCATGGGTTAAATATTTGAACAACGATAATACCCAAAGCCGGTTTCGAGCGAGAATACGAAGATGATGCTGACATAGCTCTGAACAGCCTTGCACCCTTGCTAGCCACACTGCGCTCGGGAGGAATTCGGATCATAGCTTTCTCCTCCGGGGAGGACAATAAGACGTTGGAGACATTGACGAACGTCTGTTATCGGGGGAGAGGGGAGAATAAGGAGAAGAAGAAGAAGACGCGCTCAGCAAACCTAGTTCCACTCATGGCCAGTATCATTATGTTTGTAAGCACGGCCCACATTCATGTATTGGAAAATACTAGAAAGGGCTCAGTTTTGTTGCGTGGTGTGCACAACCAGTATGCACGTTTTCTTGTCCAGGTTACCGAGAGCCCACTCCACCACCTGTTCAAAGGAATTGACAATCTCTATCAAAGTGACAATAATTTTCAAAGTTCCTTCATAAAGAGACGCTGCATGTCACTTATCACACCGAGCGCCGAAGGTTGCTGAAAAGCCACATCTGAGACAGCCTAAACCGGGGCAAAAACGTTCATTAGAGAGAGATTGTTGACAAATTTTCTCGAGTGATATATCATCACAAATGAGTCACCACGGCTGATTAGTAAGCAGCGAACTACCTAAGCAAACGGAGGGCCATCTTATGGGTCAGTGATTCCTCGAGATTCCCTATGATACACCGGAAAACATCATATTGGCATTCGATAGACGGGAAGACCATCGTCAATTCTATCATACCTGTGTAGATGTAACGGAAAACTAGGCGCATCTCCCTTGCCGTCAATCTGATGAAAATGTACCAGAAATGGGTTTTAGCAGAGCTGTCATTACTAAATCAACAAGGCACCCAAACAAGTTGTCGTTTTGTTGTTTATAGTTAACCCTGAAAGACGGATAGGCTCATCCTTGGTTCCCTCTCTAAAATTGCCGCCCAACATCCGTCGGAAAAACTCCACTGAGATCAGGATCAGTTTGTGCGCCCCAACGATCTGCTCGATACGATTAGTATATGGTGAATCATTGGAAGGGGAAGAAGCAAAGGGATCCGCCTCCTCCTCCTCCTCCTCCTCCTCCTCCTCCAGACTACCTCGCCGTCATCCAACTGAAACAGGACGTCACACTCCTTTCCCTCGTCGAAGAGATTGAGGAGGTGCTGGGCCAGAAAGTTTATGCGTGGGCTTTTGTTTGAATCGGTGACGCTGCTGGTGCTATTTGCCCGGTCTACGGGGGGGGGATCGAGCCCGAATGCTCGCCGAAGGGGGGATCCAGTGGATAGCGACATTTTGTTTGAGGTTCTGCTGATGAGGACGCGCGTTGGTCTAGATTGATTTCCACCTTTTTACTTGTTCGATCAAACTACGATACAGCCACAAGCAGGCATTGCGGCCGCTGCTCGGTTTGAGGGGGCTTTGAGACAGTGAGGTGTAACCCAGGCGATGGGGAGGAATGCTGCTCTTCTGGCTGCACAGGAGTGAGCATTCAGTGCCAGTAAGGTGCTGAACCACAGGGAGACTGGGAATTATTGAATTGTCGCATTCTGAAAATAGACCGCATTCTACCCTGGGGAAACCTGTGTTGCGGTGGAGAAAGTCTGACTCCGGGTATTTTTGTGTGCCAGCTTACCTGCGACACAACGGACGGCCTCAAAGCGAGCAAAAACAGCCTGCGAACATGCTGCGACAAGTTGTGCTGGCCGCCGATACCCCCCTTTCTCTTGTTCTCCTGGGAATCCCCGGTAATTATCGGGATTTTGTCATTGACGATCGGGTTGGTGTTCCGACGAGAAATAATAATGGAGTCTTACCCAAATCGAATCCTGGGAACGCCAAGCTGCAGGATGACGCCGTCGCCCAATGCCATCTCTCCGCTCCTCTTTTTCCTAGTTCTGCCGGCTTTTGTCGTTCCTTCTAGCTATGGGATCGAGATAACCGTGCAACCTGGGGTCGACCTGTTGCCTCAAGCACTTGCAAAGAGAAGGGCACTAGGCTTTAAGCTCGGTAGGGCGCATAACTGTCTTCTAGCTTGAACTAGCTCAACTTCTTTCTGACTATCTTGAACTCTCATTAGAGGAGAACGTGAACATCATTCTAGAGCCTGGTGAACATCGCCTGACTACCCCATTGATCCTGGGTAAGTACTCTATAACGAGCAGCCAAGTTGCTATCACCGCCTTCATCATGTTTGGTGCTTAGGCCCAGAGGATGGAGGCGATGGCTCGTATGAGGTCAAATTTTATGGCGAAAATGCAACAATATCTGGTGGCTTTGAAATTACAGGTAAGGCGGTGTAGAGTGAGGAGCCTTCTGTTATACAATCACACGCGCTCGACTTCTTTGCATTCCCCCCATGATCTTACGGGTTCGGTTTTTGCCCATGCCATATGATAGGATGGAACCTTCAGAAAGGCAGCAAGGTTTTTGTTGTTTAGTGCAGATCTACGAGCACACACGCTCAGTTGAGCCATCCGGTCTAATACAGCTTCAGGTTGATAATGGATAGTAACTTTGTCCCTCTTCCTCTTGGTTGTCAGAATATTTGGGAAGCTCCATTTCCTGAGGTACAGCACGTTAATCTCACGGATATCGGTCCGAGAATGCAAATGTGGAGGTATTGTTGCTTCATGGTCCAATCCGCACATCGTATCCGCATTCCCCCCCCCGATTTATTTCTTGCTTGATCGCAGAGGGACGGAGAGACTTCAGCTTGCTCGATCAGCGTTGTTAAGATATGAGAACTGTTCCAGAGAGTGGATACAGTTTCGGGCGACAGACGTCAGGGAGGAGTACTATCAGCAAGACGATGTGCTTCTGGTATGTGCGGTAGTGAGAGTACGTTTCACCTTCGTTAACGCTAGAACGGGCATGCTGACCCTTGGAGTGTCTGCTGTCATCAATCATGCATTTGTTCACTCATTGATTCACTCATTTAGGTGCTGTACGAGAAATGGGTGATGGACTTCAACCGTATCAAGACTATCGTCCCCGAAAACCGCACCCTATTCTTCTCCATTCCAAGTAGTCTTTGAGCGAGGAATTCTTCTTATTTTCGCTTTCTCTTTCCTTGTTTGGAGTACTATAGACTTCGATGCGATGATTATGACGGTTACTATATTGACGATGATGTCATTCATTTTATGCGCCTAGATTTCTCACCGTCAGATCCAGACGGAGGAGGTAATATTCACGTACTTCACGCAATCATCACGTCGTAAGCTGAATCGGTTTGTCTTCCTTCTCTTCTTCTTCTTCTTCTTCTTCTTCTTCTTCTTCTTGTTCAATGTCTTCTCTCTGTTCAGGATCAAGGTACTACATCCTCAATGCGATCGAGCATCTCGACGAGCCGGGAGAGTTTTATATGGACACAGCCAAGAGAAAGATAATGCTGTTTCTCGAGGAGGGCGACGATCCCAACAACGCCGAGGAGGGCCAAGGGGAGGGGGCAAGTCAAGGGGAAGGATTTTATGTGTCAGGTCTATCGTGCATGCTGGCTCTAAATTATAATCACAATCACACACACACACACACACACACACACACACACAACTATTTTATACATTATCTATGTGTGCGTGTGTGTGTGTGTGTGTGGTTTTGCTTTATGCAGTATTCACAAAATGGATCTTGGAGCGAATATTTTTTTGCAGAAGTCATCACTATCACTACCACCACCACACCATCATCATTATCATCATTACCGCTATCATCATCATCTTCACGCATCGATCAGACATAACGTCGCTTGTAGAGCTACAGGGAAACACATCTAAAGCCGTCTCGGTACCTACGCTCTGTGTTTGTCGTCATCGATGTAGTAGTAGCAACCTAGATAGTTTTCAACCTTCTTGCTTACTAGAAACTGCAACATATTTTGATCAGAATGTAACGTTCGAGAACCTGAACTTTGCATACACATCAGTTGAGTCCTTCTACATTAATGCAGGTAGTTTGCTGCTGCTGCTGCTGACACCTTTCATGCTCTATTTGAAGAAGAATTGTGCCCTTTTACGTTGTTTTTAGGCTTCTAATGTTTCGTTTGTATTTGTGTGAAGGATTCAACATGCAAAGCGGCAATTTCCTCCAGAAAGCTTCCATATCACTTGCCTTCGCTACATCGTGCTCAGTTCGAAGCTGTATCATCAGGAACACTGGTGCTTGTGTGCATGTGCATATGTGTGTGTGTGTGTGTGTGTGTGTGTGTGTGTGAGAGAGAGGGAGGGAGAAGAGAAAGAGAAAGCTTCTCATGAAGTTTGCAACATTGCAGTAGATGTTGTAGAAAACGTGATATTGATGGCTTGATTACGAAGAATGTTATGCGAAATTAATGACGAAAACTAAATTCATCGCAGCGATTTGCTGCCCCGCCGTGGGATCACTGTCATTATTGTCATCATCATCATCATCTTGGTTGTTAAAAAGGGG
>ADNK01000861.1:0-51780 GCA_000320545.1 Bigelowiella natans CCMP2755 | reverse complement strand
TACTACTACTACTACTCTCTCTCTCTCTCTCTCTCTCTCTCTCTCTCTCTCTCTCTCACACACACACACACACACACACATATATATATATATATATATATATATATATATATAATATTGATTGATATTGCAATATGACTACCTACAAATGCAAGATATGTGCGTGAGACTCAATTTCTCACCGCAACAGGGGCAGAGTGATGATATACGGATCTCCCGGCTTCGATGTGAAACACGAGGGTGTTACAGGCCGTGGCAGCGAGGCGGACCATCTGAGACAGGCAGGAACACTGCAGGTTCTCTTCCTTCATACAACATAACAACATGCATGCTTCATCATCTGTCTAGGATGGTGCTGCTGCTGGTGAGATGATGATGGTGATGATGATGGTGAATGTGAAAGAAGTGGTGGTGAACATAATGAGCAGGAGAGCGCTGGGGTGCTGTCGAAAGGAGAAGATGATAGCGCAAAGGAATCAGGCGCAGTTGCGGTGAGGACATCGGGGAGGGGGGAGGGAAGAGAGAGAGAGAGAGAGAGAGAGAGAGAGAGAGAGAGAGAGAGAGAAGAGGGAGAGAGGAAGAAGAGGGAGGGGACAGTAAGATAGTGGGGTAGATACAAGAGTAATAGAAATCTAACATATATGCATGCGTCCTTATCGAAGCTGTTGGCCTCCTATCTAATGGACGAAAACGGGTGGAGCCCTGCGCGCACCTTCGAGGCAATCGCAACCCTCAGGTCTTTAACACCATTAGATCATTCCTTCCATCATATCACATCCTCCTCACCATCGATGCCATCGAAACTTCCATGCGCAGTTGCGTACCCCCCACCCCTTTTGTCTGAGCTTGGTCATCCTCAATCTCCCACTCGGTGAGGCACACAGCTGCTGTTACTCGTGTGACTTCTGTTTTCTCAGACCTTCGGTGACCATATCACTGGGCTTGTGGAGAATCTTATTCCAGCAGGTCCGCTTTCGCAAGACGCATCCTGCCGCATCTGCGCTATATCTGCCACGAGGCAAAGTGCCAGTTTGTACGAGCAAACACTACCGTAGAAGGCCGCTGTTTTCTCTTCTGTTTTTATCTCCTACTCTTCTCACCCCTCCTCCTGTATTTTGCCCAAAGGCGAACCAGATGCAGTTGAGAGAACAGAGCTCCGAAATGATTCCTTTGTCCTTGCGACGGTGATAGATAGATCATATTAGCACATGCCTCCACGCTCCTTTATCACCCCCGCCTCTCTCTCTCTCTCCCCCTCTTTCTCTCTCTCTCTCTCTCTCTCTCTCTCTCTCTCTGTATGTGCGTGTGTGTGTGTGTGTGTGTGTGTGTGTGTGCAAGCATGTAGCTCTCTCCGCTGAGCAAGTTCTTATTTTGTTGCCTTGCTCTTCAGGCTTTTGCTGCGTTCCATTTATGAGCAGGACGGCGATAGACGATTCAAAGACGAGCAAAGGTATTAGTAGAGAGTAGTTGGGACTACGTCTCTCAAATACCCCAAACTGAAATCGATATCATAAGTCGCTGGGATAATATATATATAACTATATATATCTTTATATTTATATATCGCATCTTGAGTTGGATCATTATCATCCACACGCATCAATTTCAGTACATTATTTAGCCTTTTTCTTCCTCTCGCTGCTGCCCTAGCCCTTATCACCACTGTGCCAATCTTCCCCACCCCTAACTCGGAACATTCACGATGATGAATAAATTTGTGGTACTACTACGTGCGCAGAGTGGAGATGCTGACACCCTCGCGGGAAAACATCGGTACGTTAGCGACCAGACGTTTCGCCACTGAAGAGGTTTGATTCACTTCGTCTTCTTTGAATCTACCCCCCCCCACCCCCCCCCCCTCTCAGGTCCTATGACAGCCAGCCAAAGTCTATTAAAGGCAACAACGGAAGATCGTATGGGGTCATCCGATTCGATGGGATTGTCATCATGATAGCGTTATTTAGAATGGTGATGTGATAGCGGTACGGGTGTTGGTGCGCATTCATGTGGGAAAAGCTTCCAATGTATCTCCCTGCAAACTCCGCGCTGCCTTAATGTTTGGTTTTTCCAATTCACTCCTGCTCTTCTACGGTTCCATGGCCCATTGGCTGCCGCCCAACACATTGATTCATCAGGTTCTTCTTGCCGCTCCCAAACCACTCGATATCTCTGCAGGTGAAGAAGAATAGTAACGACCATTTGAAAGTCTAGTGTGCGTGTAACGATAGAAAGAGGGGGGGGGGGGGGCATACTGTGCGCCTCTTGGGGCTGTGCTCTCGATTACCGATATATATTCTTACAATTATGGCTCTTAAATGTGTGAACCTTTGTCAGTTAAGGAACTTCAAGGGCATAGCGACCAACATCCAACTGCCAAAGGGTTTTTTCCGATCTTGATCGACATAATCACAGCATGGAGTATATTCATGGGTTTTCATCGTTCAGGGAGCATATGGCGCGTTGGAAGAGGCTCTTTCTGTCAACTGCGGCCACCTCACATTGTGCGAACCTTTTATTAGCTGCATTTATTGTGGTAGACATGAGCGCTGAGGTTGCGTGATGAATGATATATTCTCGCAGTCTGTATCTCGGAACCACTCAACGCTATTTATCGACTTTGACGGAAGGGTGGCCATAGTAAGTGTCGCTTTGACAACAAATGCTCGTTCCCCAAGGCATTATTGACCTTCTAAGCACACGTATTTTTGTAGATGGATCATGGATCTAACCATGGCACTTTCATCAACGACAGACGGTTGTACTTCATTTTCTAAACACAAATCACAAATTCCTGCTGTTTTTTCTAATCCATGCTAACTCCTGACCCAAACAAAAATAGTGGCAAGTAACATATTAGCCTTCAATTAAGTCAGCGACGAAAAAAATGTAGTGGTGGCTGACTGTAGTTCTAATCAGGATGGAGGATTGGCAGCCGGAGCTTCTACGCAAAGGATATCGTGTTCGGTACACCCTTATGATTTTTGAATACTTTGCTGTGAATGTTTATGTTGCAATCTTGGTGGTGGAACTTCTAATCCACAGCGTATGACTATGGTGGAGGCAAATCGGGCATGATGTTTTTCCTTATAACATTTTTTTGCATATCACATTCACTATGAAACGTGAATGTAACCAGATTTCAAGGAAGTCACATGCTTATTTCTAACAGGTGGGGTGGTATTGGAGCTCCAGTTTATCGCGTTGACGCTATAACCGAAGTTGAAGCGTCACGGCGATTGGGAAAGCCTGCATGATTCGTTGCATGTACATATAAGAGGCTGTCACTAGTCAGATTGATAAAGTAGAAATATAAGCCCTAATTTAAGGCTGCAGATACGATTCACCAAAAATCAGTTTCATGACTTTTCCTCTGATACAATTTTTCATGTGATAATGATGATCTCGCAAAATGATTTTGGTGTCCGTGACGTGCAGCTAGCATGTCTAGATGTACGCGCAGTGCTTGAAATCGCCCCAAACCAAGAGCCCTAAAGGCTCTAGGGCGGTCTTTCATAGTTATCACATTTCCCTCTCTGTACTAGTGTAGTCAGGTACATATGTGAATTTTGTTTACGTGTGTGGTTCACATATGTGCACTACATGGCCTCTCGAACATGCGGCCTCTGCATGATGTGCCTCCAACAGCTGTGACAGTTGACGCTTACGTGTGTTGATCGGCTATGCTGCGACGTTCAATTGGCCACGCGTGTAACCAACATTTGTGCATGCTAGCATGTTCAGATCGATATCTATTTAAATGGAACATGCAACGAAAGGCACTACAAGCCGCGCCTGCTAAAATACGCGACTACGCCACTATATGGGGCTCGGATCGAGAAAGCCGGTATATACACGACTTCATTAACAACACACTAATTTTTTGAGCCATCATTGGCGCTGACGTACTAGCTAGCAGCTAGCAGCTAGCATCACCAAGTGTACACACAATGCCTCTACGAAAGCTTGCTAGCTTGCGACACTACTATATAGACATGCTAGCATACCTACTACCGCTATCTGCTAGCTAGCTAGCTATGCTACCTAGAGCCTAGAGTAAGCTAGCAATAGACAGAAGATCCAAGCAAGGAAATATGCGCATGCATGCGCTGCACCGGAATAATTTAAGCCATTATTAGCGGTGTTGAGCTCAACTATGTGTGCTGGTAACTACGACCAGCTAGATACACAGAATAATCGCGCTCGTTCGCTTCATGCAAAAATATTGTAGCACTCCACGATTTCTGCTGATGAGAGTGACTTTCCATGCCGGCCACACGCGTCTGCATTTTGAATTCATTTGATATATTTGTAGCATGGCATTATCGAGCTATTTGCTGCATGACATTTAAGGCTTGTTATGTTTTAAAGATTTTACATAAAACTTCTTTTCAAACAGCCTTGATCATTGAAGGTGGGGGGGGGGGATGTTATTGGTGTGGAGGTGATGACTAAAATGTGTTCACATGACTAATGGGGCCCTTTCGGGTACGGTGATGTTTGACGCCAAACTTTTTGGCATAATTTTCTATCAAGAGAGGAATAAGGATGTTTGTTGTGCTGGGACTAATCTCAAATGTCGTTAGTATTCAGTTCATCAATGAGGTCTGATACTGATAATCTGTCAATATTCATAGGAATTCAATTTCTCAACTAGCTAATCTTTTTATAATTATATTTCGCAGCTTTTTCGGGATACTTTTTCAAGAAAATTCTGAATGTAATCAAAAGTACAAATTAGAATCATAAACTTGTATATTTTGCATCAATGAGTGCTTACCCGAAGAGGTGTTCTTTACAGCTTCTTATCTTATTCAAATTGTATCCTGTGAGCTTTTCAAGTTGGTCGTTCCATTCATGACAGAGACCCACAGCTATTCTCGAGCAGCATATTGTGGCAGCAGCCAGGATAGATGGAGGATACTGTTGCATCGAATAATCTGTGGAAACAAATATATTTCGTGTTAAGAT
This sequence comes from Bigelowiella natans CCMP2755, assembly GCA_000320545.1. NCBI lineage: Eukaryota > Cercozoa > Chlorarachniophyceae > Bigelowiella > Bigelowiella natans. Next base: position 46,812 of record ADNK01000861.1, on the reverse strand, counting down.
TGTCCTCACAGTTGAACAAAGTTGTGATAAATACCTAATATGGAAAGCTCCCCAAAGAATTTGATGTATTTCAATAGCAGAGTATTTTCCCTCGCAGTGACAAATTTCATGGAGGAGCGAAGTCTATCTTCACTGTAAAGCATTGGATGCTTCAAGAAATACATCACGAAGTCCTGGACCGTGGGATATCCCAAAGTCCATTTGAGCATTTTCAATACCACCATCTCCATTTCTTTAATTTTTTCAGCAGAGTATGCGAAGTCGGAGCATTCATTTAGCTCATCGACGGTGGGGATAGTTACTTCGGGTTCACGGTATTTAGCTGGTAAAATAAGAACAGGAGGTTTAAAATTTTGGATTAGATACCAGTAGTTTATACACAGAATATAATTTATGCCTTAGTGTATGATATGAAATGGAACTAGAAAAAGATGCATGTATAACGAAAATAATATCTACGGTGCATATAAATTTTATGCATTACTAATTACCAGCTATCATTATGCAGCAGAGCGCGATCAGCTGGAGGTTCTTTTTTGCAACCTTCTCGCGACCAAGAACCTCATCAAGATAACGAATTGAGAGGTGACATATGACCATTGGGAGATTGTACTCCTCACAAACTTCAGCCATCCACTCTACGAGAAGGTGACGGTACTGAACGTACATAGCATCCGGGGAATATGTAAGTTTGGTGGTAATCTCTTTCTTGTAAAGGTTCCGCATTATAATTTGCTCGAGATTTCGACGGCGTTGTTCTGTGCCAAGCATATAGCTCTCGGGCTCAATGAGGCCGGAATTTATCTTCTTGTCGCTCTGTTCTTTATCTTCAGAGACGTTGCTGAAATTCTGTGACATATCCATTGAATTCTCTTTGTCCGCCGTATCCATATCCATACCACTCTGCTGTGTTTTTCGCTTCTGCACGTTGTTTAAAGATTTTATTTTACTGGATTCTCCATTGCCATACTCACGAGTTCTCGTTCTCGTGTTCTGGAAAGCAGTAGTTGAGAAAGTGCTGCACATGTCCATTCGTGCCTTTGTGAGAGGAAATAGAGGATAATATTAGTAACTTTCCAGTACTGTCTCTCAACAACATTATGAGAGGAAAGAGTCACGAAAGTATTCAAGTTCATTCTAATTCACAAGAGGCATTAAAAATGAAATGGAATGTGCAACGAAGGCACTACAAGCCGCGCTTGCTGAAAAACACGCGACTACGCCACTGGGCTCGAAGAAATCATAGATCAAGATATAATATTTACATTCATGGATGTTACAAATTTCGATGGAAACGGTGGCAAAGGTTGCTGAAATCCCTTGGAAGGGGAGAGGGAAGTACCATAGAGTGCATAATCCCAGTGAGTCGCGCGAAGGTGTTTCGATTCTGGTTTAAGTTTCAGGACAAATTAAGATCGTTGATGCTTCCCTGGAATTAGGATAATACTGATCACTATAAAAAAGTGCCCAATAGTCTTTGTCGTATCTTAGAAAGAGGACACATATTCCGATGTCTTCTTTTTCTTCGCAGAAAGTTTGGTTTGAAATCGAATTTTCAACGAATCCTTATTTTAGCCCTGCGACTGTGGGATCAGGATGGCGCAGAGGTGGGATTTATGACCGTTTTTTTGCCGCTCCTCAGCAACACCCAAATATCTTCCCAGAGCTATTTTCTGGGAGGGAAACTGTTTCCATTTCTCGTTGGAAAGTTTCTACCCTAAGACAACTTGGCTGACTTGTTTCAGGCTCATAACAGAAATCCATTTTACTCCTGCGACAGAGAACCGGGCTAATCCCCATCAACACCGGTGGTGAGTGGGAGGGGGTACAGCACTGATGATGATGGGTTTGACACCGACAGCATTTTCGGGTTGCAGACTCGGCAGAAGACGCACAAAACTTACCCGAACTTCTACCGAGCATGGAAATGATGCAAATAGAGGTATGGGCTCCTCGACAACATCCTTCCTAGCAGCAGCAGGGGCAGTGGTAGCTGCAGTTGCTGTGATCGCGGCCGTATACTGCCCCCCCTCCCCTCCTGCCAATCTCAAGAATCCTCTGCCGAAAATGGTCCGTATTTCTCCATCAATCTATCTGGTTATTCTTTCCTCTCTTCTTCTTTTATCCTACTCGAAATTGATCAGTAGGAACCCCACACACCGTAGCAATATGCACACACAGGCAGAGCACTATGAAGTTCTCCATTTGCAGTACAACGCGACGAAATCTGATGTAAGAAAGGTGGCAAATTTTGCTGTTTTATCAGTCAGATATGCCTGAGCCATACCTGTTATAATCAATCGCCTATCATCTTGCCTTCTGCCGCTTTCCCCCCTGTCTCTCTTTTGATTGCTCGCCCCCCTCCAGGCATACCTTACTCTTTCACGCCTGCTCCATCCTGATAAGTTTCCGGCTTCGCGAAACTCGAAAACGGTGCGCAAATGGCTCAACAATCGCTACCGACGAATCGTCATCGCATACGAGGCCGTCAATGAATTTATGTCCTCTAATGGCGGCCATAACTTGGAGGATTACCTTTCTTGTCAAAATATGGAGGCTGAGCGGATGGCGAGGAGTCTGCGCAGGCATTCTATAACGGAGTCTCTTGTCGACAACGACGAGGAAGATGACGACGACGACGACGACGAAGATGCCGAATTGGTACAACACTGTGTCTGGAAAAGATTTGTGCGCATCCAATATTTTGGGACAGAATCCCCTTTCATTCGTTTCTTCGTTTACAATGCGGAGGTTTTATCATGGTTTCTAGGATTACCGATGTATTGTTAGCCTGTCATCCCCCCCCCCCCCTCTCTCTCTCTCTCTCCTCTTTCTCCACCCACAACTGACAGCCCTGTTCACCTGGCAATTCATCGCAGCCGGATCTATATTTCATCCACCCCCACGTTCACGTCCGTGACTTGATCCCTGAAACACCCAAGCTTCGGCTAAAGCACCGCAGAGGCATCTGGATAAACCCTAGGCCAAAGACTCAACAACTCAGCAATGCAGTAACGAGGCCAGTGCTTCGAAGTAGTAGGGATGCATCGATTGTGGCAACGAGTACATCTTCTTCAGATATGGATAATGAAGTATGTGAAGACAGTTTCAGCCGAATTTCCACATAGAGATAAATGTCTTAGCGACGCAAAATTAACGATATTTAGAAAACATATGCTATTGAAGGTATGCAGTGTGTGCATGAATACATGGCATTTTCTACTATCCCTGTTTAGATATTGGAGCTACGGGCAGAACTCGAGAGGGCTCGAAGACCTCAAGGGCATGAGGATAATGATCCAGGTAAATGCTGGCCTCGTTTGTAATATCACCAAAAGAACAAGATCGCTATTCTTAATGCCATTCCATTTGAACCCAACCTGTTGTACTTGTGAAATGATACAGATGCATCATGGCAAAATTACTACTCGGGGATAAAAGCTCGGTTGCGTGGAGGAATGAACAATATCAACATTTTGAAAATGAGAAGGACGAGGGAGTTAACATACTAGATTTACAACTTTAAGAAACTTACACATATTCAATGAATGTGTGCTAGCTATGCGAAGCTGTCCACCGTACCACACGATGTGGCGCATAGAAATGTACGGTCATATGATGCATTTGTAATATCTGCAGTGCGGTAGCGGAGCTCGCTCGAAAAGAGATGTATCGCTAATATCAACATATATGATAATGTGAATACTGACATCCGAGAGCAAAAGCGTTGAACTTGCTGAGGCAGTAAAACCATGCAATGCAACTATGTAGAGCACCTGATTTTCGTCATTACATCTTGACACATACATAGCAACCTATACATCCATGCAACCGCCAATAAAGCATCTGGACGAATGCGCACTGCATCAACACTGCAGACGTTGCATGGACGTGCATGAGCCATCGATTGTTGTGCGCTGAAAGCAATGAATGAGGCGGTGTGTGTACATGTGATTAAATTTCTTCGCCGTCCTGTTACAAACGTGAGTGTTTAACAGCTTTTTGAGATAGCTTGGTGCATTTGTGCTGATGAGCCTTGTGTTTGGTATTGTATATCTAGTCTGTACGGCTACTGATACTCAGCAATAAGCTGTTACTTGCGTACACATCTAAATCACCATGTGCGAGGTCTTTGAATGTCTTAGGCGTGTCCAATTCACCAAGCAAGACAGCACGATAGATGGAAGGCATCGTTATGTACCCTTACATATTGGTATCATTTATCGATTCGTAATCATAATGTAAATCTTAGCAACGCGATCATGGTGTGTGGCCACCTTTCTAATAGATACAATTAGCTATATCAATTGGCTTATTTTTCGGTCGAATACTGCGATGCAGCTGAAAGGCGATAAGTTATGTGGGGTTGTTTTCACAACGACTGTATTTCATCAAATTGAAGTCGTCACTATCTATGTCGTCGAATTTTGAATAATCAAAATCGTCGCCGATTAGAGATTCTCCTTTCCCACTCCCTTTCTCGCCCGCTTCCTTGTCACGTTTCTATTAAAAGGGGTTGTGAAGCAACAATAATCCGAATTCGATAAGAATGGCGGCAAATAGTGACGGTGATGATGACGATGATGATGATGACGATGATGATGGTGTTGGTGATGATGATGTTGATGAATTCTTCACGTCTCTCTACTATTCCCTCGTTGGCAAACTGTCCACTCGCTAGTTCCGGAGGTTTCATTTAGTCTGCTTCGCCTTCCAAGGGAAATCAACGCTGCCTCTCTCTCTCTCTCTCTCTCTCTCTCTCTCTCTCTTCTACTGCTGAAAGACTATGTTCCGCTACCTTGCCACGGGAGGAAAGGCGGTCTATTTCGCGCTTGGCGTCTGGATGGCCCTTTAGACCACAAAGCAAAAAAACAAGAATAATCCTGTAAGTCCGGGCATAGATACTACCACCACCATTACTACATCAATACTATTACTACTACTACTACTAATAATAATAATAATAATAATACCACAAAGTCGGTTGCAACACCCTACTATACGCTTCATGACCACTCTTTTCCCGTCTACTTTCTATCATTTCCTACCCTGTTGTAGGCCTCGTACAAGTAGCCGTAGGCCCTTATACAATCCTCCTTGACGACGCCATCAACACCATAGGCGAACATCTTGCCGAGCATGAAGAAGGCGTTCTCGTTGCTGTGCATTTTGGCGGCCGATTCCAGCAGCCTCACCGCCTCTTTGGCGTCCTTCTTCAACTTTGTAAGGATGAAAGGGAAAATGTACACGAGATGATCGTAACGACTTTATTTTAATGCAGAAGAATGTAAGATATACCCCGCTCTTGCCCTCCAGCAGCCAAGTCCCCAGCATGTACCTAAGAGCATGCAGAAATTGCTGTCAAAGCGGACGTTGAAACAAGCTCAGATGGGATGTCGCTAACTTGGCTTCGCCTTGCTCTTTAGCCGATTTTCGCATGAATTCGTGGGCCGTTTCGGGGTCAGCGGCACAGCTAATAGTTCCAGTTTATTGTCAATGAAAAGACGCGCTCATTCAGACACATACAGTCGATATACTCTCTCTCACCCAGATTGACAGAGAGAGAGAGAGAGAGAGAGAGAGAGAGAGAAGTAGAGAAGTAGAGAAGTAGAGAAGTAGGAGAAATACAACAGACACAGAGGAATTGTCGTCGTCGACTGCCTTTTATCGTGAATATCAATATCAATGGGATGATGCACGCACGCACACACACACACACACACACACCCTGTCCCCTCCATCTTCATCTTTGCAAAGTGAAATTGGGCCTGAGAAAGAAAGAGGGGAAATTGAGGAGGAGGAGGATGATGACACAGGAAGAGGGTCGAACAGAACTCTATTCAATCCAATATTGCCATCGTTTGCACGTGGTAATATGCCGTGCCCCACTTCCATTTCATCATCCCGTATTAGCAGCCCCTCAGGACTACCTTCGAGTTGCCCCTGAAAGAGGCCTTTTGGAACCACTTCATCGCAGTCACATCGTCCTGTTAGTGGAATTGTATTTGCATTCACGCTCAAAAGCCCAGATCATAGAGAGGAAGAAGCTCTTCCACACAATGACACAATATTGCCAAGGAGCCCCCCCCCCCCCCCATTGGTTGATTACTACACATATAGCGACTCTTTCTCTCTTTCTCTCTCTCTGTAGTAGCAGCAGTAGCAGCAGTAGCAGCAGCCGCAGCATAAGGCGTATGAAAAGTAGGTTTATCTATATTATCGATAATACACACACACGAGCACACTAGCACACACACACACACACACACACACACACTTCCACACCTTCGGTACTCCATCTCCCGTCATGTATATGAGACCGAGATTGCACATCGCCAGAGCATTATCTCTACAGTGTGAGTATACATGTATATAATTGTTTGTCACTCATCAGAATAAGAACCGCCACCATCCTCCTCCTCATTATTCTCTCCATCCCCCCTCATCATCGCCCCCAACGACCCATGCTCTATGCTTCGCAGAAACCACTCGACGGCCTGGCTCGTATCCTTGACAACGGCTTTTGGTATGGTGGGATGTGCACAGCAGCAGTGATGATACTGTAAAAGACTCGGAGATGTAACAAAAGAAGGTGGATGCTCGATAAAAGTAGGCGACAACAACAACAACAACAACAACAACAACAACGACACCATTAATAATAATGCTTGAAGAAAATAGTGAAGATCCTCACACACACACACACACACACACACACACACACACCTTGGCCCCTCGCATACATCGTTCCCAGCTGCAATTCGGCATCAGGCTGCAGACGATCCGCTGCCCACCTTATTTGACAGTTTGCGGTAAGCAATGGGCGGTTGATTCCACCTTCATCATACACACACACACACACACACACACACACACACACACACATCAAGGAATGTGCAATCTCACCTGAGCCATTTCAAGCCCTTGGAGTAGTCCTTCTCTACCCCATTCCCCAGGATGTACATGAGTCCGGCGTTGTACCTACAACGTATTCGTTCGGTCAATAATAGCTGTTGCAGAAGTACGTTTCCCAACCACTATTTTGGGTATTTTTTAGAGTTGCTAGACGTGTGAAGAATGCTGGGATCTTTCACACGAACACTTTACACACACTCACACACACACACACACACACACATATATATATATATATATATATATATTATATATAGATTTTCCCAGGTGATAGGTGTGTTGTGGGTGTAGCTTGTGGGTAGGAAATAGAGCGCACCCAGCATCCAGAATGGCTCCTGCTTCTGCCGCTGTCTCAAACAACTCGAGGGCGAGAGCATGATTTGTGGGGACCCCTATTACAGTGCGAGGCAACACACACACACACACACACACACACACACACACATTTACAAATACATTCACATATATCAATTGGTGTTAGACCTTCATCTCACAAAGAAAAAGTGCAACGACACTCTCCTCGTGCAGCATAACAACACCAAAGAAAGCAGTTGCACATATATGAGCAGCAAACTCATTAACATTGCTGTCCCGCATCATCATCATCATCATCATCGTCATTGTTGTGCCCCCTCTCTTTCTTCTCAAGAATAGGCCGTCGCTGCTGCCTTGAGAGAATAAATATCAACCGAGTAGTCTCTCTCTCTCTCTCTCTCTCTCTCTCTCTCTCTCTTACACACGCACACACACACACACACACACACACCTGTCCCTGAAAGACACATCGTTGCGTAGTTATAGGTTGCAGCAGCATGCCCCTCATTCGCTGCTCGTGCCCAGTAATTCACGGCACGTTTGAGGTCAGTGGATACCCTAATTTGGCACTTTTTATTATACAGCGTGATCGATTCGATATGCAGCTGCAACAGCGATGTGGGGAGGAGAGGAGGAGGTTGATGGAGAAGGTGGTGACGATGGGGGTGTTGTAGAATCTTGAATAATACAAAACTAAATGATATGAAATAGTATACTAAATATATATATATATATATATATATATATTTCTCTGACTGCTTCTTACTTGTTGCCTTGCATAAACAAAATGCCAAGAGAATACATGGCAGATGTAGAGCCTGCATCGGCCGCTTTGTCAAGCCAGTGTACCTGATCCGCATCCACGTCAACGCATGAGCTCACGGCAATGGAAGAACAACGTTCGTGGAATCAATCACTAATCACCGCTGCCTCCGCGTCTGCACGATAAGGCCCGGTCCCGTTCAAATACCTAACAGATTGCATGTGCGTGGGTGTATGAGGGAGAGAGACAGAGACAGGCACAGAGAGGGAGAGAGAGAGAGAGAGAGAGAGAGAGAGAGTATATACACGCACGAATGTGTCTTATGATTTCGCCACGGTGATCGTGGTTTGGTCATGGAATTGCTTGGGAAGATGATGTGACAATTCGAGCTGTCGTCCTCACGCACCACTCGCCTATCATCTGCATGGCTTGAAAGGAGCCCTGAACAGATTAGTAATAATAATAATAATTATATTAGTATTAATAATAATGATAATAACACTAAGAAGAAGAAGAAGAAGAAGAAGATGATGATGATGATGAAGGAAAGGGGGAGAATGACGCAAGGCATCCATCCATTGAGCACAAAGAGCATTCCACGTGAATACAAAACATCGAAAACAAACATGATGTCTGCTCCCCATCTAATCCTCTCTCCCTCTCCCTCCCTAGACCATCATAAAAAAAGAGAAGAAGAATTATGGCATCGCACTTTATCTGCTGCGGCTCGGACCCATTGCCTGGCAACAAAGCCACAAAACACATAGCCATCTGAATGTACTCTATCGAATAATATCATCTGCTGGGCACTATTCTTCTCTTCCTCCTCCTCCTCCTCCTCCTCCTCCTACTACTACTCTTCCTCCTCCTCCTCCTGCTACCACTACTGCTACTACTAGCGATACGAATACTACTTCTACATACGCACTCTGCTTTCTGGAAATCTTGCTCGACCCCAATTCCTGTGATGTAGCGTCTGGCGAGATGATCGGTAAAGTTACGGCAATGCTTTTCCGTTTGTCTGTCTCCATCTTCCCCTACCCCCCCCCCCCCCAACCACACACACACCATTGTAACTCTCCCCCATCAGGATCCCCGTCGAAACTCATAAATTTGTTCTTCTTCTTCTTACAATGCAGTCTGCATCATGGCCTTCGGTTCTCCCTTCGTTGCCCTATCCGTCCACGTCTCAGCTTGCACCGTCTTGTTGAAGAGCATCTGGCTTCTGTGGATGGTTGTTAATGTTCGGTGGATCATTACAAGCAACGTATCATGGGGATATTATTTTGGGTCGTTTACATGTTGCGATGCATCGCGTTCGCTTCCTCACTCCCCTTGCCCTCTGGAAAGGGCACTTTCGTCCATTTGTCCCATTCATGACGTAGACGGCCATGCACATGTGTGCTGTTAGTCACACCATCTTCATCTGCATTTCGGCTTTCACCAGCGCCTGTATTCTTAGCGTTGTTACCACTGCCGTGATGGGGTAGTGGTGCTGCTCCTGGTGCTCTATGAGCGGAGTGAACCTTCTTTAATCACAACAAAAGGCCGCAAGTGAGTGTCCGTTGCGAGATGCTGATATTAAATCTAAGTTGCATTTAGAGACATTTATGCATTCAGGGCACACGTTTTCTTACACGAAGTCCTCCCTCCCTTTCCCACACACGCACAGACACACAAATAGTACTTGTATATATATACACATTAAATTGTACATGTGCAGAGGGGTCCATGTTCTCGAAGCATGGGATGAGCTCTTCGACGGCACGTTGCGTTCTTACGGGGTCGTTACCCTTGCTCGCCCCACCCCTCCATTTCCAAAGCGATGAGCTCCTGCGTGATCGCAATAATCAGTCGGAGGATTCTGATTTCGTAGTCAAAAAGAGTATCATCACGTACCAGTGACGGGTGTTCGTCTTGGGAGGTCCATGTGAGCAGGATCTTAGAGCACAGCTGCGTCTCTGCGATAGTAATGGTGTACGCGGAGTTCTTACCAACAACGTGACCAGGCACAGGCAAACGTTGCCGGTAAGGCAGATTAGCTGCGCCCTCCTTGTGCGCTCGCCGCCAACGACGGACGGCATCCTCCCTCCGGATCCAAGACTTTGTGCGGTAATTTTCGAACACAATAATAACAAAATTTTGGATTAACAGCCGCGAGAAAGGAGGGTTGGTCGATGAAATGGGGAGGTTAGACCAACCAATTGTCCAATCGCTGGTGGGGGGGGGGAGGGCTTCGTGCTTGTAATGGGATAAGGATCAGTGTATTTTAGGTCAAAACCTATTAGATATATTAGGTATAATAGGATACAAATCTCTCAGATCAGTTCTTGGATATGATCTTCAAGCGCCGGAAACAACAGCCCTCCCTTCTACAGTAGTACATCCGACAAATTTCTTCTTTATTCTTAAAACCACCAAAATATAGATACGACTTGGATGACGGGATGTCGTCCTTGGTGTATGGACACCGATACAAAAAACATCCCAATGGGTTCCCACTTTCCCCTGCGACAATTTACATCCGTTGACATAGACATTGAATGCAGGGCGTTTTAGTGATTCTTTGAAACTGAAACAATGCCGGTTGAAACACGTTTCGAACGAAAAACCAAAACCGACACGTTGTACGAAGTCTAAATCACCAGGGAAGGGGTGGAGGGGGGGGTAGGAGAAGAGAAATCAAAGGAAAGCTATCAAGGAGATATATTTGGAAGAAAAATCTCACGAACATAGAAAGACCTTCGCAAGTTAGACAATAGTTTATTAGGAAAATGGCTGAAACGCTCGTCCCAAATCAAATAGAACTAATTGTCTCATTGACATCTTCAGGGATCGATGCCGGATAAAAAAAGTACCGAGGGAACTGTTCCCTCAAAGAACCCAGCAAAAAATACTCCCGTTAAGTTTCTAATTTGGGAACACCTGTCTCGGACCGATGTGAGCACTCTCTTCCACATATCAAGCCGCGACGATCAAGGGTGGGGAGAACATGCTATTTCATTCACTAAGATTCATCAATATGTATGATATTGGTCGTAAAGTGGTTTGTCAAATTTGAACATGATAATGAGAAGTATTCTCCCTTTTGTGTTTTGGGTTCCTGTTGTCAGGAAGTTGCTGGCCTCAAAATTAGGTTTTACTATTCTTTAAAAGATGAGTGTCTAGACATTTGAATTATTTCGATATATCTCTGAGTTCCATCTGATGGCTTTCGTTGCTGTTGTCAGGAATTAATGATAAATATGCGAACTCTGATGATGAATTAAGACGGAAGGCTCTAGTGGAGCTCTTTATGAATGTGCTAAGGTAGATCGTTGTGTGCTGTCCGCATTTGAATAGCAATTTCTCGAGCACCTATACAGTTCCTGATATTTCGCTAAATCGCACCTCAGAAGTTCTGTGTGCTCTCATTAATCTCACTCGCTATTTTTGTGCGCCATTAGGTTCTGCCACAAACGCAGCATGAATGCAGAGAAACTATCGACTCTAATGTCCATAGTCCTGGTTACTCACGAAAAGATGACTGGTAACTTGAAGGAGAAAAATCGATGTTATTAATATTGTGTTGTGTGTCTCGTGTTGTGTGTGTGTGTGTGTGTGTGTGTGTGTGTGTGTGTGCCTAAGTTCAGTGCGTTCTTGTATGTAAATAGAATCGCCTCTTCCGTCCATGCGCGAGTGTTTCGATGGCTTTAAAGCGATGCTTCTTAGACATAGTGTAGAAAGACCGCCCTTTAGTATTGCAGGTATTACCACGAACAAATTACCAAAATAAAATCTAGCAACTTATGGACTCTGTTGGTCGTTGTGATATAAGAGATTCTCATCGTGTTAGTTTAACACGACATTAAAATTCGCCCTGTTTCCCATTAGTTTTCCATCCTGCGGACGTAAAGGCTATCGTGCACCACATGATCGAGATGTAGATACACATAAACACACGAATGTGTACTCAGTGCTGACTTCGGCTACTAACAATCTTTTCACTAGACGCTTTCCCACCCTCTAGTTCTTGTTTGCCCTGTCTGGGATTATAAGTCTTGCTTGCACGTTCAGAATGTTCCGAAACCATAAATTGTACCAGTTCGTGCACGGACAGGTAACTCATTTCGCTATTAAAATACGAGTAAAAGTCCCTTGGCAAATTTTTCCGTGTATCATTTGTGTAATTTCTTTCAGACAATGGAACTGGAAATTAGCGACGAGAAGAAAGAGGAGGCGACGAAAGGCAACACAGAGGAGCAAGGCGTTGATTCCAAGGTGGAAATATCGTCAAAATACGTCTGTGTTAGATCGCTACCGAAAATAATAACAGTGATAGTAACGGTGGTACGTGCTGGTTCTCGGCGCTTTCATAATATACAATAATTTACTATGGTTTTCTATGATATGCTTCCAAACCTTCCCTGAGTGTACTTGTACTTATACTGAACAGAAAGACGAAGAGGAGGAAATCATCGCGGTGGGCGGTGAGGATGAGGTAATATTTTGGCATTGAACATGTATAAATCTGTCTGCGTTATACATATACTCTATGAATTTCAATGCAGCTTGGCGAAGCTTCAAGCGAAGAAGTAGGCGAGGACGATGAATTTAAAAAGGAGGTATGATAAGTAAAATAACGTGCTCTCCTTCCCTCTCCCCTTCCCCATCTCTATCCTACCTTAAGGAACAGATATATGAATGCCAGAGTGTTCGATAGTAGTATGAGTCATGGATAATATCTTTTCCTGCAGAAAGTTATCACACTCGTTGTCGGCAAACACGTTTCTAATAGTTGTTGTCGCGGTTATTAGTTGAACGAGGAGGAGAAGGAAGAGTTTGATGCACTTTCAAAAGGTGGAAGCTGAACAAAGGCACACATGAACCACAACCTACCATATACATATACGTGACTCAATTGGGGTTGTATGCATTTTCACCATTCCTGCTTCAGAGTTCACCGGGCTCATCCAGCGACACTACGAGCAAAAGTTGCAGCTACTCCAAAACTCATTCGAAGATAGGTCAATTACCATACGCTCATACGAATAAGTACATTCGTTCGCATAGATTTGCCTTTTTCTTCTGATCTCCGTCGTAGAGTACATTGAGTGCTCACTTGCCGCATTCAAATATTCCCTTTTTTTTCGGTGTCAGAGTTGCGAAGTTGGTCGCGAACAGGCAGACAGCTAGTGGAGAGACAGCTAGTGAAGAGACAGCTAGTGAAGAGACAAAGGAATTAGATAAAAGTACAACAGAATGAAACTAACTAGCAGACAAAGTTAGCGCAGATACGAATGAAATGTGGAGCTTTGCTAGATCACATGGCGAGACTCTCACGTTGGCATGATTGATCTTGACTTGAAAAATCTCATGCGTCATGCATGTGCTACTGCACATAGCTAGATAGGCTTAGAAATATGCAATTGCGATTAAAAAACATTCAAATTTTGTGCACAGCACATGAATGGTTTGCATGAGACTCTAAACGCAGGATGCTTCTTTGCACAAGATTCACAGCACCAGAGCATCATTGCATTCATTCCGCCGCAATGATGATGTGATGCACAACCAATGACAAACTGCATCTAGCTGTAGTGCGCGTCCAACGCAACATTGATGGCCTGTGTGATGGCGATCACATGCTTGCGCTCGAATGACACTAGATGACATGCATTTGGTCACACTGTTCACGCTGTGCAGGATCTGTCACGCAGTTCGGATTGTTCCGCAATTGCTGACCGCTCAGCGAACCTTAACAACGGAAGGTTTCTAGCGAACAAGTGATCAATTGACATGCGATGAATGAAAGAAAGAAAGGATTCCGTTGGAGCGAACGGATCATCAGTGAAGCGAATGTTGCATTGAATCTTCCGAAGCGCACTCGTAGTCAATTTCGTTTGCAGCAGAGTGGTGTTCGTCCTTGTCCTGCGACAAAAAAAGTCTCGTTTTGTAAGTCAAAATGACTGGGAAATGACGCAAATGTGGTCTGGAATAACTGTCACTCTGTTCAGATCACCACAAGCTCATGAGTTGTGTTGTTGTCGCTTTGATTGCAACGATTGGCTGTTCCATCTGAGAGACATCATTTTTCTGTTGTCGCTATGACAAATATGCCCTCAGGTCGTAATTCACTTTTTGGATGGCTCCCTCATCACCCTCCTCCTCGCCTCCTCCCCGCAGACGGAGGGGAGGTCGTAGTAGAGAGTCCGACAGCGAAGACGAAGACCGAAGTCGTGGTCGTGGCACACGCCGAGACGATCGGCATCGCGGTCGCAGTCGAAGTCGCAGTCGCAGCCGTAGGCGAGGCAATCGTCACCGCCGCCGCAGCCACGGCCGCAGTCGCAGCCGCAGTCGAAGCGAGCGAGTGCGTCATCGAGGAAGTGCGGATCGAGGTGATGGCGACCATGGTGGCGATGATAATAGGTCAAGTAGGCGAAAATCACGTTGGGGTGACCGGCGCCAATCTCGTGAAAAGGAGGGGGGTGAGGAGGGGACGGGTGATAGTACAGCAGGAATGCACCCCGACCGACTCCGGATGATCAGGGGAGGGGGGGGCGGGACGGACAGGAACGGAGGTTTCAGGGATAATAGATCCACCAATCGGAATCATAATCGTTACCGACAAGTAGAAGAAAAGCTCCCGGATTTGAACAGCGTCCAGAGAGGTGTTGTTGTGGATATCAAGAAGTTTGGAGCGTTCGTTGAGATGGAAGGGTTCAGAACAAATGGGCTCATACATATATCCCAGCTTAGTAATCGACATGTAGAAGAAGCGGACGAGGTATTGCAGGTGGGGGAGGAAGTGTTCGTGAAGGTGGTGAAGATCGAGCCCACTCCAAATGGAAAGACAAAGATAGGGCTGTCCCTCAAAGATGTGTCGCAAGAAAATGGCCGCGATCTAAATCCTTCAAATCAGCACACAAGAATGGGTGCTGAAAATCCGGACAAGTACCCAAATTTATTCACCGTTCACCAAGGCAACGTAGTGTCCATACGCGACTTCGGGGCATTCGTGAAGCTCGACGGTTTCTACTCGCACGGTTTGGTTCATATATCACAGATGGCCAAATGGAAGGTCGACAACCCGGCCGATGTCGTCAGCGTGGGTGATCGTGTCTGGTGCAAAGTAGTGGCCTGTGAGGACGACCCCAACAAAGAGGGGAAGAAGAAGCTGAGCCTATCCATGAAGCTGGTATCTCAGGATGACGGCGAGGACCTAGACAGGCAGAACATCGAGGCAGAAGAACTTCAAAACAGAGCACGCTACTCGGGTGGCAGCAACGATAACAAACGCATAGAACTCGGGGCCATTTACAATGTCACGTGCTCCAAATGTGGGGGACACGGCCATCTTCCGTCCCAATGCTACACAGGAAAGAAGTACGATCTCATCGAGGAAGAAGCTGACAGCAAGCCGGAGAACGGAGATGGCGACCAACGCGTGAGAGGGTCGGCAGTGACGCATACAGGATCTTCAAAACCAGGTCAAGAGAAAAGGAAAAAGAAAAAGAAAAAGAAAGAGAAGGACAAGAAGAAGAAAAAGAATAAGAGCAAGAAGAAGGATAAGAAAAAGAAGAAGAAGAAGAAGAAATCGAAGTCCTCGGATAGCGACTCTAGCGACAGTGAGGACGACGCCAGGGATAATGAAGCCTCCAAAATAGCCGAAAGGGCGGCGGCCATTTTAGACCAAATGAACTGATGTATTGTATCTCTAGTTTCAGTACGCTCATGTAATAAGCATGTAAGCTATACCCTACCCAGCAATGCAAACTGATATGTTAACTATTCTACGCACCGCACCACAACATGAAATCCCACAATGCTAAAATAGTTTATGCGTGAACGACTCGATGCATGACGGTGCTATAACTGGGCGCGCTACGCTGGGCGCAAAACAAACAGCATGAAGGCTTCAACCCTCCATCTATCAAATTGCTGCCTATAGCGACATACAACTAAGCTTGTTTGCCACTGTAAACGCCATTATATAGACCATGGTAGGGTGTAGGGTGCCGGTGGTTATGAGACGGATGCAATGAAATCAATGCATTTTTCAATATCAATAGTCACATACACATCCTAATGTATCTAAGCAAGGCGGCGGTTATGTGCACAGTGATGTCGCTTTTTACGCGCGGCGCAGCTTACTACATTACACACTTGATTTAAGTAAAGCTTGCGGTCAGAGTAATAAGCTGATCGATCCATGATGGCAACTGGTATGCATTCATAGCATAAAGCGTACGACTGAGTCTATGAAATGGATGTAATGAATAAACTAATTCTTTTCAATGGTCATCCTAATTTAGCTATATGCAAAGCAGTGGCCACAGCGCTTAACTTGTGTTTGCTCGTTTTTGTTGTGATAATTGTCTTCCATGCCCGGAAGGCAATAGAGAGCAAGCAGCACATTGCTGCGCTTGCCTAGTCTGCGCGTGCGACCAGCGTCAGATTAAACAGATCGCATTCACAATAGCGGCGGAAGTCGAGAAGAATCAAGAATAATTACCCACGTGCAGCAGCGAGGGCTAGCTCCGTACCTGCATAAGTTAACATCCATACAATGAAAATGAGTGTAGCACATATATACATATAATGTATTGTGCAGTTGTGCAGTCTGGATCAGGGCGAGACTGTTACAAGCGACAAATTACATACAAACAGAATCAGCGACGTCGCTAGTAAACCTTGTGTGCGGGTGTCAAATTGTTTAGCTACAAAGACGAGGAGGCTAACAAGTCTCTTGATTGTGGGCGTGAAGTAGGTCCTCTAGGAGTGCTGGGTCTCCTTGTCCGACGTCGAAAATTCGCTCTAATTTTCTTCAGTCTACTTTCAATATTCTTGGTCTGAAGCAACATTAATGAAACTCATTGCGTGGATGTGTGCTCAGCAGATAGAGAAATGAGCACCGCTCTGGAACAGCTAATCAGGAATCCCGTAAGCCCTCCCTTACTTTCTACCATCTGAGCACGAACCCACCTCCTTTTGATATTGCTGAGAGAACCAGTGCAAATAGGACAGCATCTTGGATTGCTGTTCGTCCATCGATTGGAAGTCAAATGAGACCTCATCTGAAGTGGATGGTGGAAGTGAATGCGTAAATCAATGAGTAAGCGCTACTTCATCAATCGCCAATGCTACAACCTGTCGTGTCCGACATGTATATCTTGGTGAAGGCTTCGTCAGTGAGCTGTGCTTGGATATTGAGTATTCTCCGAGCCTGGTCATAGTTAGCTGCTTGTCGCTGCTTCTCATGCTCGCCGCTGAACCTGATGGATGACAAGGATGAGATACTAGGATATCAACACGTAGGGTTAATGGACATTCGTCTACCTACTCATACACACACACACACACACACACACACACACACACATTCAATATGTAATATATATATATATATATATATATATATATATATATATATATATATATATATGCAGAATGTTGTGCATAATGTTTTCCCAACGGTTAAAAAGGAACGGGGGAGAGAGAGAGAGAGAGAGAGAGAGAGAGAGAGAGAGAGAGAGAGAGAAAAGAAACGGACAGGCTGATAATAAATGAATATAGCAAAACTCAAGGGGAAAGATAGCGTTCACGCAAGACATATGGAGACATCATCAGCAATACGTCTTGCTGCGAAACCAAAGAAATAGGAGACCTATTGTCCATTAGAGCCGTGAAGAATGTTAGCAGCAGAAAGTGCATCGTGAACGTGTAAAAGATAACCATTATTACACCTGTTAACAAACATTGTTGCAGAGAACAAGGGGGAAATGATTATACGAGATGACACAGCAGAAGGAAGAAAGAGGAGGAACAGCACAACTGGCAAAACGCCGAGAGGAAGTCGCGTCCCGTCCGTCAGTTGTTCAGTAATTAAAAAGGTAATAATAATAATCATCATCATCATCGTCATCACAGTGGTAGTACTTATTATTACCCGCACGGCCCATAGCTCTTATGTCTGTAGCTATGGGCTCTAAATGACCCACGCCCATCACGATCAGCCAGGTCATCACCTTGTACCTGATAATGAGGGAAGGAGGCATGGTAGTAGCCGAAAGGAAGCAACCACGTGGACGACGATCATTAGATGTAGACGCAGTTCTCAACGATTCGCTTTTGAGCAGCAGAACCCCCCCCCTCCCGCCCCCCTCGTCTCTGTTTATTTGTGGCCTTTCCACGCTCCCTTCCCCTTGGTTCTTATAATTGGCGCGTACACGTTGTCAAAATCTGGTAGGCTGCCGAACAAGCAGACGAAGGAGAAGATGAAGCCCATGAGGACAACTCCAAAGACCTGATTTGATTTCAGTAATTCAATCACCCAATACAGCACCCTGCCTCTATCTCAGAAGAGATATTAGAGTAGAGAATTACAATCGCAAGGACGGGGGAATACTCGTTCTCCCCCCCCCCCCCTCATCATATTCGTTATCTTGTTTCTCTTTTTTTTTCCCCGTGCTGATCCGAGCCCTTACCGTGAAGAATTGCAGTGGCACTTTGGCTAGGACGAAGAAAGTGCCCGCGCTGTAGTTTCCGGGAAGGGACTGCGTGGAGGATGGAAGAAGGAAGAATAGAAATGATGAAATAGTCAAAGAGGATTAGAGGAGAGAAGAGAGTGGGCAAAAAAGAGAATGGTTGTAGATGTGAGTGGGCGAGTGAGTGGGTGAGCGTCAAGGGAGAGAGAGAGAGAGAGAGAGAGAGAGAGAGAGAGAGGGGGAGGGGGGGGGAGGATAGAGAAAAGACAGAAAAAGATCTATTGCAACTGACAATTCACGGGTGCAAACTTTATGACGGTTGACCTTTACATAGCCCGAGAGGCGAAACCAAACATGAATTAAAAGTACCATGGTGAAGGCCATGTAAACTAATCGCACCTGCCCGTGTGATCAGTGACAGTCGGTCAGTCGTTCAACGATAAATGGTTCCAACAAGGAAGGATAGACGTATAACAAGTTGATATGAGCAAAGGGAGGCTTCACCCCTCAATTAAAGCGGTGAATTGAGACTTAATAGCAGCAGCAGCAGCAGCAGCAGCAGCAGCAGCAGAACATAATCAAGCAACATATGGAGAACACGACACGAGGATTTTCTTGACCTTCTCGTTGTTTGATAGGGCCCACATTAGTCGCCAAAAAGGGACACTCTACACGTAAAGAAAATCGAAAGAGAGCAAGCACCGCGGCAAAGAGTCAAACGCGGGTGACAGCAGCGACGACACATTACAACGATCCAAGTAAAGGTGATAAGAAGTCTTTCTCCAACTAATTCCTTTCAATTCCCCTCCTCCCTCGAGGATTTTACAACACTTCTCACCAGCAAAGTGAACGTCATAAGCCTCTTTTGCCAACGGCCCTGGAAACGTGAGAGTCGTAATATCATTCGCAGACAGTGTTCGGTGGAGGGAACGAGGAGGGAGAGGAAGGAAAAGGGAAGGCGAAAATGTGCATAAAAAGTTGTTACGATGCCTACCTCTCCCTGCCCGTGGAAGGAGACTTTCGAGCTACGGTAAGGGCAGCATATCCATGAGCTTTTGACACATATCCTCCGCACCCTGTCCAACTAGAGCAGTTTTTTGTAGTATTAGCAGTTAGTTGTGACAGTTGCAATAGTAATGATTGTCGTAAGCGTACTGTTGCCTGCATTCACGATTCGCCTCTTCTTTTTTGTTTAGATGACAATCGTATGAAGCCAGAAGGAGAGACTGGACAGGAAAAGAAAGAAGACGAAAGACTACCGCTACTAATCCCATGAGCAGCTCGGCCACGCAGACGGTTGCGTAGTATGCGTTTGACCACTCGCGATTCCCTTTATTGTCGAGGTACGAAGTCCAGTACCTGCACACCACCATTTCGTGAAATAAAGATGGCTATCGTCGGTATAGTTCTGTGTGCCCAATTCAGGTATTTCCTGCCTGCTTTTATTCAAGATATCGGTGTTACCCGAAGGCAATGGATGCTATCAAGATCGTCAGTAGCAAGTCCCTTCCCTGACATTGTCATTTGAGTGAGAAAAGGAGAATGAACTTTCGTCGTATACCCCCGTCACCATCATCATCATCATCATCATCATCATCATCATCATCGCGACATCATTCGACCAGATTCCCTCTGAAGCCAGCCCGGCCAAATTGATTCCACTTGATATCCATAAGTTTTATAACCTTTGCAGTGGGTAAATAGAGCAGCAAGACTCAATACCCGCCAAGCATCACAATAACAATCAATTTGAATGATCATCCGGCTGGTGTACCAATGGATGTGAGAATATAAGCCTCGCATCCTCGCGCAAAAAGGACGATAGAACGGGATCTTCATTCTAATGTGAATAGGAGTGAAAAGGAGGAGGCGGAGAGGAGGTGGGGGTGTCGTGAGAAAATTCAGACTAACAATTTGAGAACGTTTTCTCAGCACAGAATTATTGATAATCTAATGGTATATTGAAAATTATTAACTCACACCACCACCACCACCACCATCACCACCACTCTGCTGCTGTGTTGTACCCTTTTCGGAGATTCAATGAGTGTAAAATCGTAGAAGACACTCCTCACATTTCCCCATGATTGCTTCAACTTCATTTGGGAGTGCAAGAACTGCAAGTGATGAACACCAATGATCCATCAATATTAAGTGACGAGAGGGGGGGTGGGGAGGAGAGGGGAGTTTAGAAGGAGGCACTATTGCATGGTGGAATGAACCAGATAGGCGATCTTAGGTGTGACGTTGAGCCTCATGAATTGTGCGCGCATTATATGATCAGGAAGCTCGGATAGCATTTGCCGGATGCATTCCATATGCTTTGATTCCTAAATACATATTGGGAATACATGCAATCAGTCGCAAAGCATCCCACCATCCCCGCCACAGGAACAATACAGAATCAGTGACCTGGAGTAATTTTTGCAGCTCTGCTAGATCGCAGTTCCAGAGCTCGTCAAAGTAATCGTTGCACAATCTGGTTGCCGATGAATAGTAATAGAACGATTGATAGCTTAATTATTCTCAGTTCATAAAAGTAGTGACGAAAGTAGACGCATGAACACTACACTACGGTCGTGAGGAAGAATACCTGGCACAGATCTGGATGGGAATCTCCCCGTTGTTATCAGAGATTAGAGGGTTAGCACCCATGTCGAGCAATGACCTCACCACCTCAGAGTGTGCTGATAGTATCACAGGTAACAACATACACAGGTTTGTATCTAAACAGATTAACATCCTTCCGGTAAATAGTGGCGACATATGCTAATAATATATTTATATTATTTATAAATATAACATGTAAAAGAAAATATCTCTGCTATCAACGTATTTTATTTGCTAGGTTGTAAACCCATCTCAGCATTTCGCCGAAATTACCGTTTTGTGCAGCGTAGTGTAGAGGGCACGACTTCTTTTTGTGGGTCTGTAAGTTACACCTGATAACGGCCAGGATTCATCGACGACTTATCGCCTTCTAAGGCTTTAAAATAGCAAGGGGCTTGCGTATTGTAACAACCTAGCTCCGTTCTCAAGTAGATTTTTCACCATATCCGTATGACCGATTTTGCATGCGAGGTGTAGAGCTGTTTTGCCTTCCTTATTTGGATGCCGAATATTCACTTTGTTCTCCAAGAGATACTTCAATACCAAGGGCTGGTTTCCCCTTACGGCATAGTGCAGCATAGTATCTTCATTAGGGCCCTTTGAGTTTAAGTCAATACTTCCCTTATCGACGAGTTCCTAATCGTCGGATAATAATAGTGTCTGTGAGGAGATAACTCCATGATATAGGAGGGACACACACAGCTCCACGATGTAGCACGATTCAGGCATTTCATTTTGATTATTCGCACGGCATATTTGCCACCTTAATCTCTTCGAGATCGCCATCATGGGCAAACTGGAAGAGATCATGATCAGGAAAGAACTGCATCGGAGATGCTGGTCGTCATCGGGGGGGCATCATCGTTTCCCTGTATTGTAGGAGTAAAATCAGACAATATGTTTAGCATATTGTACTAATGTACTTACAACACAAGCAAAAAGTCCTCAGCAATCTTTCACACCATTTGGCCCCTTGAAACAGATACTCAAACTTTAGAAGTTTCTAGAGCTAGAAACTTTCGTAATTGCAATGAGCTGAATTCGGTTTTCGACAACAACTTCTACAACAACTATTAGCCCCGAAATCTCAAGAGAGATTTTTCCCAGAGCGACAACCTAATTGCAGCCGTTTCTGCCATTCTAATTTTAGATAACTCCCATTTTGAACATTTATTCAATAAGAGTGGTGGTCATTTTATCTCTACGACAACTATTATCGTCCAAGTATCGTATAAAATGTCTCCTTATCATTTTGCGGTTTCCCTGGCCCGTTTCTGGAGATTTACACGGTGTAGACGTCTAACTAATCTCGTCGCGCCCCCGCGAAGCTCCCCTCACATGAAGGCTGGTGTCTGCCGCCTGTTTCGTGGGGAGAGGTTTTGAACTCCTTCACCAGTTTTACGGTACTCCATCGAACATTCGCTAGGATACGATGGCTTTCCTAGCGATTTGTTGCTGAGAAGATTTTCCCAAGTGAATCATTTATTCATGCCCTCGTTCGAGTGCATTTGAAGACACAGCGCATCGCTGAGAAGCAAATCAAAATTTCAATACCTGACGTTTATTAGCGGAAGTATGCACAGTTTATACTACATGACAAACCTAATTTCTTGACGGACAGTCATTCGCGTATTCGCACCCTTATGTCCAGAATAGAATGAAGCTTACAGCCCCTTCTCCATTACATATCCAGGGGCACTTTAGGAGCGATAGCTGAGAAAAGGGACCCTTGACTGCTTTAACCAAGGGTCTCGACCGAGGAGAAGATTTTCGGTCTTGACCTCGGTCCCAACGTTTCCATGAGGCAAACAATCATGATTACTCGAATAGGTGCTATTATCTTTCGATCAGAGAGCAGCTGGTCTATCTCTGTATTTTCCACTCTATTATCTAGTACCACTTTCAAATGACATTACTGATGAATGATACATTGAAATTAACTTTCCCTTTAACTTTCTTAGGCTTTTGTCTATTATCCATAATGTCATTTTGCGTTTGGAGATGGAAGTCGTCGACAGCGAGCCTTTCAGAATCTAGAGACGATACCACATTCGCTTCACCTTCCAGTCTCAATGTCTTTTCTGACAACACGTCATTATCACCGAACTTCGGCTATCCAAAAAATGAAGGCATGGCCTTCGATTATTCTTCAATACATACGGTACTGCTACGATTCAATATCTTCTTCCTTCTTGCAACGTGTAGCCAAAGATTTTTGAAATATTTTTATGAAATAATAGGAGGGAGGAGCGCACGTACATCTCGAGTCGGTGACATGTTCTCCGAGCACGTCCTCGCCTACAGTTTCACCCTCACGCTTCCCCTCATCCACACCTTCCTCTTGTCCTTCTTCCACGACGCCTACATCATCGCCCTCAACATCACCGACAACATCTGCTCCCACGTCAGCGCCTTCCATTTCACCGACAACATCTGCTCCCACGTCAGCGCCTTCCTTTTCACCGACAACATCTGCTCCCACGTCAGCGCCTTCCTTTTCACCGACAACATCTACTCCCACGTCAGCGCCTTCCATTTCACCGACAACATCTACTCCCACGTCAACGCCTTCCATTTCACCGACAACATCTACTCCCACGTCAACGCCTTCCATTTCACCGACAACATCTACTCCCACGTCAACGCCTTCCATTTCACCGACAACATCTACTCCCACGTCAGCGCCTTCCTTTTCACCGACCAGCCTAGGTATCATATAGCCTTATGCAGTGATGATGATGATGATGCTCTTATATATATATATATATATATATATATATATATAGAAATATATTCAAAATAGTTTAATTCAGAACTTATTAATAATTACATTACACACACACACACACATCACACACACACGAATATATATATATATATATATATATATATATATATATATATATATATATATATATTATATGTGTGTAATATCTCCCCGAAGTTGATTATATCAGATATATTATGTAGATATATATATATATATATATATATATATATATATATGTGTGTGTGTGTGTGTGTGAAAGAGAGAGAGAGAGAGAGAGAGAGAGAGAGAGAGAGAGAGAGAGAGAGAACGGCAATGAGAAGTATGTAATTAATCATTTCTGATTTGATCAATAGAAATATCAAATTATCATTTCTTATAATGACTATAGTAATAGTTACGTATTTCTTTTGGGCGTGTAGAAAGTAATAAACTGTCCCCTTAATTTTCGTTATCTTTGTACTACCTAGGCCCAACCACATCTAGTCCCACGACCTGCGGACCTACAACGTGTGCGCCGACAACTTCTAGTCCAACTTCGCAAAGTCCAACGACTGGTGGGCCTACCACCTGTGGACCTACAAGCTGCGGGCCAACTACATGCGGTCCGACTACGCAACAACCGACAACGTCTGGACCCACTTCCTGTGGCCCAACAACTTGCGGTCCAACAACCTGCGGCCCAACTACCGGCGGACCTACAACCTGCGGACCTACTACTGAAGGACCAACAACGTTTGGCCCGACTACATGCGGGCCGACAACCCAAGGGCCTACTACTCAAGGACTTCAACGTCTGGTCCAACTACTCAAGGGCCAACAACATGTAGCCCAACAACTTGCGGACCAACCACTGCGGTCCTACTACGCAGGAGCCTACTACCTGCGGACCTACAACATGTGGGCCGAGTACCTGCGGGCCTTCCACATGCGGGCCGACAACCCAAGGGCCGACTACACATGGGCCGACAACTTGTGGGCCTACAACGTGTGGGCCTTCAACGTGTGGACCTACTACCTGCGGACCTACAACATGTGGGCCGAGTACCTGCGGGCCTTCCACATGTGGGCCGACAACCCAAGGACCGACTACACGCGAACCTACCACTTGTGGGCCTACAACGTATGGGCCTACTACCTGCAGTCCGTCAACACATGGACCTACAACTAGCGGGCCTACTACCCAAGGGCCGACGACATTTGGCCCAACCACCTGTGGGCCTACCACCTTTGGACCTACTACCTTTGGACCTACGACCTTTGGACCCACAACGTGTGGGCCGACAACTCAAGGGCCGACAACGCTGGGGCCCACGACATGCGGGCCAACAACATGCGGGCCAACAACATGCGGGCCAACTACATGTGGTCCAACTACATGCGGGCCTACGACTCGCGGTCCAACTACGTGCGGTCCAACTACCTGCGGACCTACCACTTCAGGGCCCACAACGTGCGGGCCTACAAGCTGTGGACCTACTACACAAGGACCGACAACTTGTGGACCTACGACTTGTGGTCCTACAACTTGTGGACCTACCACTCAAAGCCCAACAACTTGTGGGCCTTCAACTTGTGGACCCACCACTCAAGGCCCGACGACTTCTGGCCCAACAACATGCGGGCCTACCACTTGCGGACCTACTACATGTGCACCAACTACACAAGGGCCTACTACATGTGGGCCCACTACGTGTGGACCTACAACCTGTGGACCCACCACAGATGGTCCCACCACCTCTGGTCCCACAACCTGCGGGCCCACTACGCATGGACCTACAACGTCCGGGCCGACAACCTGCGGACCTACAACCTCCGGGCCAACTACATGTGGACCCACAACGTGCGGACCTACGACCTGTGGGCCCACTACGTGTGGACCTACAACCTGTGGACCAACCACAGTTGGCCCTACGACCTCTGGTCCCACAACCTGCGGGCCAACTACGCATGGTCCATCAACCTGCGGGCCCACAACCTCTGGACCCACAACCTGCGGGCCAACTACTTGTGGACCAACTACTTGCGGACCCACAACCTCCGGACCTACAACCTGCGGGCCAACCACCGTCGGGCCTACAACCTGCGGGCCCACTACTTGTGGCCCCACCACTCAAGGCCCCACAACGTGTGGACCTACGACATGTGGACCTACGACGTGTGGACCTACGACATGTGGACCTACAACGTGTGGACCGACAACCCAAGGTCATTCACATGGCGTGCTGTGTTCTGTCTTGATTTTCATTGTTGCATCCGCACATTGATAGCAAACATGTGTGTGTGTGTGTGTGTGTGCATGTGTGTGTGTGTGCATGCACATGTGCATGTGTGTGTGTGTGTGTGTGTGTGTGTTGTGGTGCATGTGCACAGCACCAGAACCAGCAAAATTGCTGATGTTGCCCACAAATTTGTCATTCAGGTCCAACCACGTGCGGACCTACAACCTGTGGCCCCACAACTTGTGGACCAACAACGTGTGGACCCACCACCTGTGGGCCCACCACTTGTGGGCCCACCACCACTGGACCAACAACTTGTGGTCCCACCACTTGCGGACCAACGACTTGCGGACCAACTACTTGCGGTCCCACTACTTGCGGACCAACGACCTGCGGACCTACGACGTGTGGCCCAACGACTTGTGGTCCAACAACATGCGGACCGACCACACTAGCGCCGACTACGTGTGGGCCTACGACGTGTGGTCCTTCCACTTGTGGTCCGACTACCCAAGGACCAACTACCTACGGGCCCACAACCTGCGGACCCACAACCTGCGGACCCACCACGTGCGGGCCGACTACCCAAGGACCAACTACGTGTGGGCCCACGACGCATGGACCGACAACGTGTGGCCCCACCACATTGGGTCCAACTACCTGCGGACCCACTACGTGTGGTCCGACCACATTGGGGCCAACCACCTGTGGGCCGACCACGTGCGGTCCAACAACTTGCGGGCCCACCACGTGTGGGCCGACTTCCCAAGGACCAACTACGTGTGGGCCCACGACGCATGGACCGACAACGTGTGGCCCCACCACATTGGGTCCAACTACCTGCGGACCCACTACGTGTGGTCCGACCACATTGGGGCCAACCACCTGTGGGCCGACCACGTGCGGTCCAACAACTTGCGGGCCCACCACGTGTGGGCCGACTTCCCAAGGACCAACTACGTGTGGGCCCACGACGCATGGACCGACAACGTGTGGCCCCACAACACAAGGTAAACGTTCTTTCCCTGACTCCAACCATCAATTGTTGCCCTTTCATCGCTCTCATTTTTTGTGCATCTTGATTTATTTTCATCAAGTCTTGGTAGAAAATTGCATTAAAATATATTAAATGGATGGATGTTTCAAAAAACACTTTGCCAGTGTGCACATGCACTGTTGAGGATGTAGCAACAACATCACATAGACAGAGGGTGAGAGCGTTCGAAAGAAAAGAAAGAACATGAAATGGGGACTAGGGGATTGCGGGAAGGAGCACGTGTGAGCCTCAACTTCAGAGTTAAAATATGTGACACACATTCATGTAGGCCCTACTACTTGCGGGCCCACAACATACGGGCCAACAACCTGTGGACCCACAACCTCTGGACCCACAACCAGCGGGCCAACCACCGTCGGGCCCACAACCTGCGGGCCGACGACCTGTGGACCCACAACCTCTGGACCCACAACCTGCGGGCCAACCACGGTCGGGCCTACAACCTGCGGGCCCACTACTTGTGGCCCCACCACTCAAGGCCCCACAACGTGTGGACCTACGACATGTGGACCTACGACGTGTGGACCTACGACATGTGGACCTACAACGTGTGGACCGACAACCCAAGGTCATTCACATGATGTACCACATCACTGTGTCCATCATCACAATGTACATGCACAATGTGTGTGCATGTGTGCACATGTATGTACACATGCACATACACATACACACATATGCACACATATGCATGTATATATATGTATATATATATATATGTATATGTACATGTATGTACATACATGTATACATACATGTATATATATATGTACATGTATATGTGTATATACATATATGTATATATATATATATATATATATATATATATATATATATATATGTGCATGTACATATGTGTGTACATACACACATGCATACATGTATATGCATACATGCACATGCACACATGCATGTACATGTGCATGCACACACATGTACATGCATGTACACATATATACATACCAATCGACACACAATAGCCACGTTCTCATTTGCATGATCTTTGCCAATCGATGCACAATGGCCACGTTTCACATTCATTTAGTCACATCCATCACACACTACATTTTTAGCCGCGTTTAGCGACGCAATGATCACTGGTGTACATGCACCAGTTGCACACACACACACGTGTGTACATGTGTGCATGCGAATTCGAATTTGTGTCTTCAGAGCAAAATTGCTGATGTTGCCCACAAATTTGTCATTCAGGTCCAACCACGTGCGGACCTACAACCTGTGGCCCCACAACTTGTGGACCAACAACGTGTGGACCCACCACCTGTGGGCCCACCACTTGTGGGCCCACCACCACTGGACCAACAACTTGTGGTCCCACCACTTGTGGACCAACGACTTGCGGACCAACCACTTGTGGTCCAACAACGTGCGGTCCCACAACCTGCGGCCCCAGCACGTGTGGTCCCACCACTTGCGGACCAACAACGTGTGGACCAACAACACGAGGACCCACCACTTGCGGCCCCAGCACGTGTGGGCCAACAACGTGTGGTCCAACCACTCTGTCACCTTCCACGGCGCACCCATCCACTTTGCAACCCTCGAGCATGCACCCAACTTCTGGTCATCCCACGACATTCAATCCCACAACCATGAGCCCCTCGACCTGCGGACCCACAACGTGTGGCCCCACCACCCTGGGTCCAACAACCTGCGGACCAACAACGTGCGCACCCACCACCTGTGGGCCCACCACGTTGGGCCCAACCACCTGCGGGCCAACAACCTGCGGACCCACCACATTGGGGCCAACCACTTGCAGTCCAACCACCTGCGGACCAACCACCTGCGGGCCCACGACTCTCGGACCCACCACTTGCGGCCCGACAACCTGCGGCCCGACGACCTGCGGACCCACAACCTTGGGACCTACCACCTGCGGACCCACGACTTGTGGCCCAACCACCTGCGGCCCAACCACCTGTGGACCCACCACGTGTGGACCCACCACGTGCGGTCCCACCACGTGCGGCCCAACAACGTGCGGACCAACCACTTGCGGGCCGACAACCTGCGGGCCGACGACCTGCGGCCCCACCACTTGCGGACCGACAACCTGCGGACCGACGACCTGCGGCCCCACCACCCTGGGCCCAACCACGTGCGGGCCCACCACTTGTGGTCCCACAACCTGCGGACCAACCACTCTCGGACCAACCACGTGCGGCCCGACGACTTGCGGACCCACAACGTGTGGTCCCACCACCTGCGGGCCCACGACTTGTGGACCAACAACCTGCGGGCCCACCACTCTTGGACCCACCACTCTTGGACCCACCACGTGCGGACCCACCACGTGCGGGCCCACAACGTTGGGTCCCACCACCTGTGGACCCACCACCTGTGGACCCACCACGTGCGGACCGACAACCTGCGGGCCCACGACTTGTGGCCCAACGACCTGCGGTCCCACAACGTGCGGACCGACCACTCTGGGTCCAACAACGTGTGGCCCAACCACTTGCGGTCCAACGACGTGCGGGCCGACAACGTTGGGTCCCACAAGTTGTGGACCCACCACGTGCGGACCCACCACCTGTGGTCCGACAACCCAAGGTCCAACAACGTGTGGCCCAACCACTTGCGGTCCAACGACGTGCGGGCCGACAACGTTGGGTCCCACAACTTGTGGCCCCACCACGTGTGGACCCACCACCTGTGGTCCGACAACCCAAGGTCCAACAACCTGCGGACCAACCACCTGCGGACCCACCACCTGTGGACCGACAACGTGTGGACCAACAACGTGCGGGCCAACAACTTGCGGGCCCACCACCTGTGGTCCCACAACCTGTGGACCGACGACTTGCGGACCCACGACTTGTGGCCCAACCACCCTCGGTCCCACCACTTGCGGACCCACCACCTGTGGACCCACCACGTGTGGCCCAACAACCTGTGGACCCACCACGTGCGGACCAACCACGTGTGGACCCACGACTTGTGGCCCAACTACGTGTGGGCCCACCACCTGCGGACCCACCACATGCGGACCCACGACCTGTGGTCCGACCACTCTTGGTCCGACGACTTGTGGTCCCACAACTTGTGGGCCAACTACCTGTGCACCAACGACTCTCGGTCCCACCACTTGCGGGCCCACCACTTGCGGACCCACGACCTGTGGTCCCACCACTCTTGGTCCGACGACTTGTGGGCCCACAACTTGTGGGCCAACTACCTGTGGACCCACGACTCTCGGACCCACCACGTGCGGACCAACCACGTGTGGACCCACGACTTGTGGCCCAACCACCCTCGGTCCTACCACTTGCGGACCCACCACCTGTGGACCCACCACGTGTGGCCCAACAACCTTGGGACCCACCACGTGCGGACCAACCACGTGTGGACCCACGACTTGTGGCCCAACTACGTGTGGGCCCACCACCTGCGGACCCACCACATGCGGACCCACGACCTGTGGTCCGACCACTCTTGGTCCGACGACTTGTGGTCCCACAACTTGTGGGCCAACTACCTGTGGACCCACGACTCTCGGTCCCACCACTTGCGGACCCACCACCTGTGGTCCCACCACTTGTGGGCCAACCACTCTTGGTCCAACAACGTGCGGGCCCACAACTTGCGGACCGACAACTTTGGGCCCCACAACCATGGGTCCAACCACGTGTGGTCCCACAACCTGTGGACCCACAACATTGGGTCCCACCACCCTCGGACCAACCACGTGCGGTCCAACTACGTGCGGACCAACGACTCTTGGCCCAACAACTTGTGGACCTACCACTTGCGGGCCAACTACTTGTGGACCGACAACTCTTGGACCCACGACCTGTGGACCTACGACTTGTGGGCCCACGACCTGTGGCCCAACAACTCTCGGACCAACCACGTGTGGACCCACTACCTGTGGGCCTACCACTTGTGGGCCGACCACTCTTGGGCCCACGACGTGCGGTCCCACCACCTGTGGGCCCACAACATTGGGGCCAACCACCCTGGGTCCAACCACCTGCGGGCCCACTACTTGTGGTCCCACGACGTGCGGTCCAACGACTCTTGGTCCCACCACGTGTGGACCCACCACTTGCGGGCCAACCACTTGTGGACCGACAACTCTTGGACCCACAACGTGTGGACCGACAACCTGCGGACCGACGACACTTGGTCCCACTACACTAGGACCAACCACTTGTGGCCCAACAACCTGTGGCCCAACAACATTGGGTCCGACAACCATGGGCCCCACGACGTGTGGACCCACCACGTGCGGGCCGACGACCTGCGGACCAACCACGTGTGGCCCGACGACTTGTGGACCCACAACATGCGGACCAACAACCTGTGGACCTACGACTTGTGGCCCAACTACATGTGGACCTACGACTTGTGGTCCCACAACATGCGGACCAACAACCTGTGGACCCACGACTTGTGGCCCCACCACCCTAGGTCCAACTACGTGCGGGCCTACCACCTGTGGACCCACCACATGTGGACCCACCACTCTCGGACCAACTACATGTGGTCCGACAACCTGCGGACCGACGACCTGCGGCCCCACCACCCTGGGCCCAACCACGTGCGGGCCCACCACTTGTGGTCCCACAACCTGCGGACCAACCACTCTCGGACCAACCACGTGCGGTCCCACTACGTGTGGACCTACGACGTTAGGGCCGACTACTTGCGGTCCTACTACACAAGGCCCTACTACAGCATGCCCCTCGCAGACTCCCACAACGGCGAATCCAACCCAGACGCCGACGACATGCGGACCCACCACTGCCAATCCCACTCAGAGTCCCACTTCATGCGCACCTTCCACCTTGAGTCCATCAACCTGCAGTCCTTCCACCTGCGCGCCAACGACTCTTGGTCCGACTACTCTGAGTCCCACAACCGCCGCACCTTCGCCATGTTTCAAGTGGGTCCAAGCTGTCATCCAGCAGGACGCGTCCAAAACGCTCAACGTCACTCGAAACGACGATGTGCAGCTGTTTGCGGATGTGGACGTTCGTTACTGTATGTCAGCAGAACCCCCGCAGACTTATAGCTGGACGCTCACAAGCGGAAACTCAGGAGACATCGTGGGAATAGACACAACGAAACAGATCTTATACATTCCATCTCACACTCTTACCGCCAATCCGACGCAGCCATTCTGTTTCAACTTCACCGCGACGATGACTTTTGAAGACCCAGAGCACTACGGCCACAGCATTTACACGGATAGTGACGTTGTGTGCATTTATGTTTCTTACACTGACTTGCAGGTGAGCCTAAGCGGTGGCTCCACGCTGCAGAAGTATGTCGGCGAGGAGGTCGTTCTCCAACCCAACGCCATAGACCCTGATTCCGAGTCCACCGCTCTCTCATATCAGTGGAGCGCGATTTGTGCCTCATCGGGATGCCAGGGAACTCAAGGTCTCCAAACAACATCAAATTACCTGAATATTCCAGCAAACACAGAGAATGCGGGCTGCATTTGTACCTATACGTTCGTCGCAAGTGATGGTGCCTCCGGGCGATCTGCGACTGTGGCTCTTAACATAACTTGGTCGGCATCGCCTGTAGTGGAGACTAGCGTTCACGTTCTCTCTGCGCACAAGACGTCTTCTGATATTGTCCAAGTAAACCCTTCCAACAAGATTAGACTGAGGGCGAGCGCTAACAAAACTACTTCAGGGAGTGAACTGTCCTACAGTTGGACCCTGGTTGGCGTCAACGACCTCTCTTACTTCACCACCACTCCTAACTTCAATTATCTTACGATTGGCAAGAATAAACTCTCGTATGGCACAACGTACATCGTCCAAGTCGACACTAGTGACCAAGCTTTCGTAGGTCAAGCTACACTGAAGCTCCAGACGTATTCCCAACCAACAGGGGGCACCTGCATGATCTCACCGCAATGGGGAGGTATCGCATTGGAGAATGTCGACTACACTGTCACATGCACAGGATGGGTTGATGGGGACGGCTTTGACCAGGATCTGAGGTATAAAGTCGATCTTATGTATAGAGACTCTTTCGATGACAGTGGCAACCTCATCACCGGCTCTACACCCCGGTCGGAGTTGGTCTTACGGCAAGCCAGTACATCGTCAATTGTGAGCGGTCTCGACATTCCTGTTGGAAATGCGACCAGAAACTACACGCACGTGCTGCGAGTTTCGGTGATGTCTTACTTTGGGGCTATCGTGCACACGGATCTGCTGGTGCAGGTTTTACAGCCCACAAAGCTTGTCACAGCTGACACCATCAACGCCATTCTCAATACGACCGTGTCTACTTCTGCCCTTGGCGGCAGCACAGCTGTTACTACAAGTCTAGTACTACTCGCTATGAACTTAATCGAGACTAATGAAGCTCAAAACACTGGAACCGTGTCGTTCGAGGATTTGGTATCATCCTCAGTCACTCAAATAAAGGTTCTGAACCAAAACACCCCCAACACCAGCGCTCAGGCCATTCCCATGATTCAAACCTTCTCGCGAATCGCTACAGTGTCGCAGACGTCATCTTCAGGGAACCTCCTGTCTCGAAATGCGATGACAACAATGCTCTCGACATCTGTCCAGCTAATGGAGTCTGTGAAAAATGACGATGATGTCGACGAACTCGATGAGTTTTTGTCGGTAGATTTGCTTAATGTAGTAGAGATTTGCATGGAGCAGGACTTCGTTGACATTGATGACGTCTCCAATTTTGATGAGATAGTTGACGGAATCGCGAACTTTGAGGCTCAATTTCTTGTGCCAGGGGAAGAGCTCAGAACTGTTAAAACCTCAAATACCGAGATGAAGGTGGGTGTTTACAACTCGGAGACACCCAACAGCACCTTGGAGTTCTCCAACTTAGACCAAGACATCATACCAGCTTCTTCCCTTTACATCGACTCTGAGATTCTTTCGGGATGGTATCCATCGGACGGAACTTCAATAACCTTCGCTTTCATTACCGCAGCAAAGGATTTCCAGTCTACTGCGTCACAGAATTCTAAACCTTCGCTACAGGTATCCAACGAGACACAAGCCGGGGTTACCCCCATTCTCTCTCTCAACACGTACATCAATAGCCAAAAGACTCAACTCGTCGTGAATCCGCTTGCCACAAGCAGCCTTTCGCTCTCGTTCACTCAAACCGAAACCAGCCTCAGCGGGTCGATTCTTGAGCTCCAATCGTGGGACAAAACCGCGGGTGTTTGGGTTAAGGCCTCTACCGCCAGTCCGGTGACAACACAGATTGCGCCCGTTTCAAGACTACTCAGTGTTAGCGAGAACTCGATTCGGCCAAGGTTTCTTGCAAGCGGTGACACCCTGTCGACTACTGTTGATCAGGGTGGTACCTTCCGAGTAGCGTCGGTCGTTCCCCCACCGCCCACGGTGTACAAACTCACGCTTACGGCTTTCCTGGGTATGTGGCCGATTCTCGCCCTATTAATCTCGATCAGTGTGTTTGGTGGCCCGGCCTATTTCGTCAAGAAACGCGACAACGAAGTCGAGGTATCGCTTGTTACCGAGCGAGTAATTGAAAAGGATCAGAAAGATGAGAGAAAGGCAGAGTCGAACAAGGAGGAACTGGCAAAAATGCCCATAAAAAATGTAAAGCTTGTTTATGATAAGAAGGGCGCGCTGAAGCTAAAGAGCTCCATATATCCGCAAACTCAGAAGCAATATGGCATGATATTTGCACAAGCAGCGAAAGCGATCAAGGCACCCCCACAGCAAGCAAAGACACGGAAAGCGTTTTCAAACTCTCCTAGCTCCAAGAACTTAGGCCTCCTTACTCTAAAGAAGGGACAGCAGCATCCGACGATTACAGCACCAAAGCAGCCACGGCCTGGTGGGGTCGATGAAGAAGATGCTCGGCCTCCTCGTCGTACTGATCTATCTACAAAACCAACCTTGCTCGAGGCTTGGCAACTGGCCGCGGAAGCGAGGCGGGAGTTTGAGGCTGAGAAAGCGAGGGAAGCCAACAAAAGGCAGCATTCATGGGCATCGCCAAGGTCGAAGTCTGGTAAGTCAAAAAGATCTTCAGTTTCACCACCGAAAAAAGGTATCTTTGGCGGCTTCTTCTCCCGCAAAGATTCTCGTGTAGAACCCATATCTCCTGCCGCCAAATCATCTGATGAAAAGCCCGACGCAGCTACACTCAAATCGCCTGTTTCGGGTACTCTAACCGGGATCGAGATCGTTCCGTCGCCAAAGGGTCCACATCTGGACAAGAAGACAACGTTCGGCGATGCCATTTCAGATGATGAACAAAAACCGACAACAAACGGTGATGGATTCGGTAAATCTAGCCCGGAGTCTCGAGGTACATCTGGCCTATACTTCCCTGGAGAAAACGGTGTAGTACTCGGCCCAAACAACAAGTTACCTCCTCTCAGGAAAAAGACGAAACGAGGCCGACACAGGAGGGGCGGCACCAGAGTTGTCGGCCGGGTTTCTGGAGTCAGTCAATTGGCCGTTGCGCAAGGAAGAGGTGTTATGCGGGGACGTGGCAGAGGCATAGGCCGATCACGTGGACGAGCGCCTGTAAGGGGAAGGATTATGCGGGGAAGAGGCATGCGGGGAAGAGGCATGCGGGGAAGAGGCCGCGGCCTCTCGCTAGAGGTGGGAGCTCCTCCTCTGGAGAAGAAAGACTCAAAGCTTATCATGATCCACGGCTCTCCTGTCCCCGTGGTCAATAAGCCAGTCTTCGACTTCCTACCGGGCAGAAATAGCCCACCGCCCGTCCGCACAACTAAGTCGGTACGAGGTAAGACTCGAAGAGGTGGATCGCTTTACGCAGGGTCCAGAAATAGGTCGCCAGGTGTGAATGCTGTTGAGGTAAACTCGCACCCCTACCTCAACGGTGAGCTCCTAGTTCCCGTAGTCTCCCCGAAGCGCACTAAATCGAGGACGAAACGCGGCAAGCGACGTGGAGGTGGAATCGAGAGAGCCAGCATGATCCGACGTATTTCTGAATTGGCACCGTTGCCGCAGTCTCCAATAAGAGCAATGTCTATAAGAGGAGGGAGGGGCAGAGGTAGGATCAGAGGAGGCAGAAGAGGAGGTAGAAGCTCCGCCATTCCCGCTCTACATTCAGCTTCACCGTCCAATGTTGTTCACCAGAGAGACTCCAAGCACTCTCCTGATGCGAAGATCCGGCCAACAGACCGGAAGGGCGATGAGAAAGAAGACCCTATGGCCATTGTTGAAGAGGAAGAGGCCGATGGGTTTGAGATCGAGCCACAACCAGAGACGGTGTTTGACACAAAGGCAGCGATATTCTGGCACATCTGGAAATGGCATCCCGTTCTCTCCGTGCTATCTCACGATTCTGACGATGGCCATACAGGATATGAGCGGCTATGTGTCCTCGGTTTTACCTGGTCTGCGATCATGGCTGTTTCTGGGTTCTTCTACGGCTACGATATGACAATCCCCGATGTCGCTGTTGCGATCATTACTGTAAGCACTAACATAATATCACTAATGTTTTCAGCGTTATCTCTCCCCATGCATGCTTTAATCAAGTGGTGCGTCTCTTGCATGTCAGTTGGCCGTGGCAATCCCAATGGCAAAGACTCTGTATTACCTCCTCGCCCGCTCCGATAGGTAGTAGTAGACAGTACGATGGATGAAATAATAGAAGTTGAAAGAAATGAATGTAGGAAGAGAAGCAACACTGTTCTCGCTTGTATCTACCTTGCTTTTGTTTGTCGTCGATGGTCGTCGTTCGCGTCCGCCCCGTCTCACTCTCACTGACATTGATTCTCCATCTCAGCCCCAAAAAGGCTTTCGTACGGCTCCGCGCCGGTCTGCTTGGATCCTTCACGGCTCCGGGACTGTTTTTCTCTCTATTCGTCCGCTCGATTCTGCTGGCGTGTATCGTATCCACCATTGTGATTCTCGCTGTGATTTCCATGTTCCACGCTGCGCGGTACGACGTGTACGTGGACAACGGCGGGGCAGATCCTACGACAAACTGGCTTCAAGCCTCCGCGATCGCTTTTGCGATGGATCTGATCCTGGTGGAACCTTGCATTCTCTTGGCGATGCACGTCCGAAGGTGACGATCTTTTTAAGTTTAACGAAGCAGAAGCAATAGTACTAGTAGTTGTAGAAGGAAAAGTTGCGGCGGTGGCGGTGGCGGTGGCGGTGGTGGCTGTGGTAACCCAGTAACAGTAGACATAGTTGCAGGCAATTATCTTAAGCTAATGGTGTGGGCTTGTTGTTGATAACTCGTAGGCGGATCTGGGATCACTCCTGTCTGGCAGCTTATTGCCTAGGATCGGTCTAGGGAGGGGAGGAGAGGAAGGGGATAATATAGACTTCTCCTTCCGGTAATCTTCGAAACCTTTACTTGATCCAAATCTGTTACTTGTTTTACTTTATTGCGAGCTCGCGTTGTACTTGGGGTACCTCTCTGAAATATAGATAGCACCACAGAGGCCACCGCTGAGAAGTCAAACTCTCCTAAGTTAAAATTATATTTCACAGCAGTAATTACTCTCCTTAGATCTCTCGCCACACAAACAATAAGGCACCTTATAACTAATCAATGAAAACAACTATTCTATTCTAGTACTTTATTTTTCTGCACACTGGTCTGACAAAGATTAATAGCAACTTTCAAGCGCTTTATCTCTGTAAACCGTTCGTTTTTCCTGTGTAATGTCCATCGTCGTGTCGTATTCTCCTTCGACCTTCTTGATGCTGCACAGAGAAGCTCAACACTCTCACGCATATTTACTATGAAAATCAACCTCAAGAACTTTCTGGTGAAAAAACGCTGGAAATCCGCCAAAATAATTACATAATTGGTGTCGATGTTATGTGTTAACAATTTCATACTCATCATGAATGTGTTTCCATTCCATTCTCATGTGCGTGGAACATTTATTCGCTTATGCGTGAATCGCGGGGCTGTACATTCTAGTCCTCACTTGACTGTAAAAGTTACCAGGCTAGCAGTAGCAGGATACGGCGCGCACGATGTGTAGTCCTGATGATATCTTATGATGCGCGAATTGCAGCTTGACGCGCATATGCACAACGCACGCGGAATATATCTCAACAGCACGCAGTCCGATTTTAAAAAGGATACACACATAGCCGGCTAGATAGCCTGCCAAATCGAATTAGGTGAAATGAGCTATACATTTACATGTATATATGCTATGGCTGCATGCATCATCTGACTATGCTTGCAAACATATTGCTAAATTCATGGTGGCTATGTATCATATCATGCTCCTTGAGATCGGCATCATCACCAAAGCTGGAAAGGTGAATTAATGTATGTTTACTATGCAAAACTTAAAGTATATTTTGTCACCGGTGCGGTTGTTTCGAAATCATATATAAAATTTAATCTATTATTTGCTTCACGCAAACTAACTAGGTAAGCTTGTGAGCCTTATTATTACAATTTTAAGATACAGCTCATCCAAAAAAGTTTTTTCCCACTTCTCTCCCTAACCCTATCTAGCCATCAAGAAGCATACTTACATGAATATAGTTATCCGGCCGAGGAAGCTTATAAATTTCAATGCTTGCTCTTTTCCGCTACAGTTATTGACCTCTACTGAATCAAGAAGAACAACAACAAGTACTACTCCTGCTACAATTGTAACTACAATTTACTACTACAATTACTACTACTCCAACTATTACTGCTACCGGTACTAACAGCAGCGAGAATGCATGGTTTAAAGACGACTATTCTATCACCACGCGTCTTTCATTTTAGGCTGCGAACGAGTGCCTCCATCTTGGGGAAGTTGGGCGTGCCCAGCCCTGTAACCGGATCCCATCCTTTGGAGGCAGGGAACCCCCTATCGCCGCACCGCCCACCAGCGCGGTTGGAGCCCTCCACGATGTCGTTGAAGATCGACGGGTGCTTATAGAACAGAGGGTTCAGAAACCCGAGCGTGGACTTGTTCGCCCTGAGCCGAATGTCGTTCAAAAGAGAGACGATGCCGCTGAAGGTGGGGCTTGAGCAGCTTGTGCCGGCCACGCTCAGTAACTCACCTCTGTCGATGACGAGAAAGTTATCGGCCTGTGCGGAGACGTCGGGAAAGCCGCACTTCGAGCCGTTGTAGCGGTTGGATGCGGGGAGAAGCATATGCAGCGGCCCTGTGACCACCACCATGGCAGAGTCGAAGTAATTCTTGACGTGCTGCTTCTGGTATGCGGGCTGCGGCCATTGGTTGCTGAAACCCCCAGCAGAACCTTGTGACGAAACAGATGTTAGTCATGATATTACGACGAGAAGGGGGGGGAAGGGGGGGGGGGGGGGGGTGATCAATGGGCGTTCTTCTTTCGACATACCCTTCCAGGCGTGCTCAGGAATCTGAAACCCCACAGTGACAGAAGGAAATGGAAGACGAATACACCGAGGCCGAGCGAGGTCCATCACCAAAAAAGAGGGGGGAGAAGAAGAAGAAGAAGAAGAGGAGGGAGAAAGAAGCAAAGTGGAAGAAGCAGAACGTATGAGCCTTTTACTGTTTTTTCAGCGTCCCTTTCAGCGGTTGGCTATTCTCTTGGCAAATAAGATCGATCGCGTGATAGCATAAGCTACATAGACGTTGCTGCTGCTGCTGCTGCTGCTGCTGCTGCTGCTGGTGGTGGTGGTACCTCAGATGTTCCCCCGACGGTTCCTCCCACTCCTGTGACCCACGGAGAGCCTGCAGGCCACTGACCCTGTAGCTTTCCTCCTACAGGGCAATCGCCCTGGTCCGTCACTCCGTAGTCGCCCGTCGCAAATAGAAGCTGTGTTCGATGATTGGAGAGGAGGAGGAGGAGGAGGAGGAGGAAGAGGAGGTTGATGATGAAGACAGCTCGCTACCACCCTCTTTGCAACCCCCAACCACACACACACACACACACACACACAGAGAGAGAGAGAGAGAGAGAGAGAGAGAGAGGGAAACACACAAAAGAAGAAGGCCCATACGTCCCAGATATGACTACTACTACTACTACTACTACTACTACTACTGTTACTACTACTACAAGCTTCCACACATACCGAGATCCCTCGCGCGGCGGCCTTCTGGAATTCAATATTAATTCTATTCATATAAGCTGCGGAGACTGTGTGCTCGGCCTCCCCGTACGAGGTAGAGAAAACCTAATGGTGATGATGATGGTTGGCACGTGATGATAATGTAAAGAAAGCGAACAAGGCCAGTAGCATTTTCTACAAATGAACAAGGAAAGGAAGAGGAAGATGGAGGAGGGAGAAGATGTGATTTCTTGATTCATCGTAACGGAGACGATAGTGCGGATGATCAGGAGAAGCAGGGCGACACCTTAGGGACATCTGCATCGGACGTATTTGCCACCTGGTACCTGTTGTTATCATTTCGTTGTATTCCAAAAATAACCGCAGCAACAACACGCAGAAGCGTACGAATCAGTAGGGACAAATCGTTTGGGTTCACGCCGAAAAGGGTTGCATTCTCTCTCATTCTTTCCATCATTTTCAAGCGTGCCCTTAGCGTGGCGAGAAGAGTACGAATGTGGGGAGATCAGCAAGATTACATCCAGCTCAAGAATGGCTCGTTCTCTGGGTTGTCAGGTGCGCGCCCAGGAAAGGACCAGAATTCTGTCGCAATGCCGTTGCCTATAGTCGAGAGAAACTCGATGCTGAAATGATGAAAGAATAGAACGACAAAGTGGTAGCAGCAGCAGCAGCAGGAGGAGGAGGAGAATATCAGCACTACGAAGGGGGGGGGGCTATCAGACTGTGCAGGCGGGAAAAATGAAGGGAGAAATGTCGAAGGATGTGCTAGTCCACTGAATAATATCGGAACATCTTATAATCTTGACGACTATTTCCATCAAAGGGGAAAAAGCTCGAGGAATGAATTATTATCGCCTTGATAATTCTTCTCACTGTGCGTGTGTGTGTGTGTGTGTGTGTGTGTGCAGGTAGACAACATGTCTTCGGCACGTTTTCGACCAAAATGATTCATCGATATATTCATTCTCGTAGAGGACTTTCCCCCCCTTTACTATGTTACTCGGATGCTCGCCATTACTCTAAATTCGCCTCGATGCCCGCCTTGCTCTTGTCGGGACCAATGCTGCTGATTCTTGTTTTGCTGAAGAAGCAACACCAGTGTAAGAAAGGAGAAGGATGATCACGGTGTTGATAGCAGGAACGCTCGTTGTGTCTTGACACATTAACATTATGTCAAAATTTTATGGATCTATCTGGCAGCGTTGTACCTTTCCTCACTCGGATAAAAATCCCGCCAGAATTTACTCAAATCTGGCTTTTCGTAGTACTGGAAGTTATCCATCCAAATGCAAAGGGTACATCAATAAATACAGGTAGAGAAAGAGATCGTTCATTGAAGGATGAGATTAACTAATACATGGACAAAACAATTGAGTGGACATCGCTGTGTGACCTCATATCATTCTTGTCCTTCACTCAAGATTAAACATGTGTACATTTAAATTGCAATCTCATATATAATATATATGCAAACACACACAATATATATATATATATATATATATATATATATATATATATATATATATATATGATTCTTATGGGAACATTGTACGTTCTGCTCATGGGACGCAATGATAGTCATGAGTACCTGCTCTAAAAACGCAGTACATGCTTGCTTTCCGAGGGTTCCAGTAGCATTCCCCAGCTTGTAAAGCTCCCTCAAGCTATGGGGAGTGTTTGTTCGCATACGGAAGTGCTCCTTGCGTCGGGGGCTGTGCCCTTTCTGTTTTCGAGCGGGGTGGTAGCCTCCAATGTCCTTCCGCTTGGCTTTTTTCTGGAGGGACGGGAATCTGACTGTCGGAGAGACAAAGTCGATGTATTCTGATACGCCTTTCGGGAGCGAGTAGTAAGCGGTGCGGAGGATGCTGATGGCCGGATTGTCGATGTGCTCGTAACGATGGTATTCGGTGTCCAGGAGTGCTTCTGCCGTTGATACGGTCACAATGCACCGGACAAAGTCTCCTGAAGGGGACGTCTCGCAGGTGTTGATTTGGAACGAGGACAGGTATTGCAGAATTGAGCCCAGAGAGGCTGACGAAGGCGCTACCAGCTTATTTACCTCTTTCCAAGACAAGTGATTACCATAATCAATGGAGTCTGGGTCTGATGTAGCTAAAACTATCGTTTCTAACAGATGAACGTTCGATTGCTTCACGGCGAGAACCAAATCAATTTGCCTAAGGAGATATAATCATAGGTGATCATGCAGAGACACAAATTGTTAGCTTCTGTGTGATTACTCGTTTGGATTCGCTTTCCCAGTCCATTTCCACTGGCTAGAATGTCCGCCGCTGCGGTGAACAACATCAGTTTCGTGAAACAGGCGAGGATGTGCAGGAAGAGCATTCCGGGCTCCCGACGCGACCATCACGCACGCGGAAAGGAGGAGGATGTTGTAATATTGTCCATGACTTCGGTTATTCCAACATGACCGCCACATTGACAACGAACGGGGAGCACCCGTGTTGTTTCCCACTCCGTACTCTCTGCCCAATAATTACACTCGGGCAACCAAAACTTGGGCGGGCAGGCGGGAGCCACGTAGATTCTCTTGGTTGATAAGCAGACACCCTTCGAAGGTTTTTATTCGAAAAGATACATTGTACCCTTGTCTTTGCAGTAAAATGCCCTAAAAATATAGCGTGTTCTTGTTCAAAACTGCAGAGCAGAGCTGCCGGGATACGGGTGAGTGCTTTTTCTCGAGATCACCTGGAGACGGCTTTGTGTTGCTACTGCCATTGCCAAACAGGAAGAATTTTAATGCGGAATATTTCTAAGTTACGAGCAACTTCAGATGGACGTATCAAAGTGACTATTCTAGGCTATTTCGCACCTACGACAAATGAAATCTTCCTTTCCAGCTAGCCCAGAATTACCGGTCAAGTCTCCTATCTCCTACCAATAGCTCTGCCCCTGCTTGTGTCGGGTAAACCGAGAATGGCGGGGATGGCATGGAGCTGCTCAAAATGTACGCTAGTGAACGAGGTGGATTACTACTTTCTTGTCCTTAATTGTTGCTGTTAATTCTTTAAAAATTTCCGAATTCTATTGATGTTTTGAATTGTTTCGGATCGTTAGCCCGAGGACATGAGATGTGATGCGTGCAAAGCGCCTCGCCTGCTCCCCCCAGCCGCTTCTCAGAAGAAAGAAAACAATGTCGTTCCAAAACAAAAACTTCGTGGACAGTTACGAAAGAGAATAAAGTATTTAGTGGAACATCGGGACCTCACCGAATTGACGATGAGCCAAATACGAAAGCTGCTCGAAGCACAGATGAGACAAACACTGAAACCTCACAGGGACCTTATCTACAGCATTGTCCAGCAAGAAGCTGGACTAGGCTATCGCGCAGTAGATTTCAATTCTGTGAAAAAATCCCTGGCCAAGAAAAGGGAGAGGATTCACCTGACCACAAGTAGTAGTAGTATCACGCCCAGCAAGAAATTCAAGCCGTATTTCCCATTCGAGGGTCTTTTTACTAAGGTCAACTTTAATTCAGTCTCATCGACGCTCCTTAGCACGCGTCTTTGAAGAACTAACACCTGATTTGCACTTACTAAAATAGAAGAAGGAAATGAAGAAGAGTTCTCCGTGGACAATGTTCTCTGAATCCCCATCATCTGTATCTTCTGTGGACCTAACATCGTATACCTCCTCGTCCTCCTCATCGACTTCTTGCAAAACACCTTCAAAACCTGTAACATCTTCAAATTTTGCAACACCGTCTTCCTCTTCACTCTTGACGGCGTCATCATCATCATTATCATTATCCACTTCCTCCGGTCAACCCGCACGATTGAAGGAACGGAAATCAGTTGTTGCGGCGCGTGGCAACGGTGTTTGCCGCAACCCATCTTGCCGGTCTCCTCTCCACATGTTCAAATCCAAATCTCCGAAGGATCTCATGAGGGCCATTGCAGAAGTCAAGTTGCGGGTGAAGGCACCTGCAAGTCTACCCCTTCTAGATTATGGGCGAGCTGCCTTTGATTTTGCTAAAAGGCTGCGCCTAAAAAGGCCACGACGCGAACAAGCTGCTGCTGGCATGTCCCTAGACGAAATTGCGGCTATAAACCTATACACACAGGATAATCAATTTCACAGGGCGCTGAATCTCTCTCTTCGCACAGGGCAGCGAAGGAGCGCTTGCCCTTTCCACCCGTACCTTCAAATTCTTGACAGTGCTCTCAGCAAGTTGCCGCCCCAGAAGC
Source organism: Bigelowiella natans CCMP2755 (assembly GCA_000320545.1). Lineage (NCBI taxonomy): Eukaryota > Cercozoa > Chlorarachniophyceae > Bigelowiella > Bigelowiella natans. The sequence continues at coordinate 2,478 of ADNK01000861.1, read as the reverse complement.
TCGTTGTGTAGAGAGGAATCAACACGAAGCTGGTCAGATCAGAGCACCTAGCAATGATCACCATGCACTGTTCTCTGTACACATCTCCCAAACGTCCTATTAGATGATATATCTCGCATTGGTAAATATTATGTACATATATATATATATATATATATATATATATATGCAGGACCATTCATACCGGACGGGTACGATCATAACTTGGTGGGCAGTGTCCTCTGCAACGAAGACACTGGAGAGAACAAAGTACTTTCTAGGGAAAGAGGGCGGCGACAAAGCGGATTTACCCTGCACACTTTTCAGTATTGAAACAGGTGTCACTAGTAGTATATATCCCAGTGGTTATCAGAGAAGATATTACTAGGTTGCGTTGCCACTTATTCGATTGACATTTTCACTTGGATTAGCAAAACAGATTGAATAATCAATTTGCCATTAACGACGTCAAACTAATACCTTTCTGCAGAGAATGCCCGTGCTGTGCAAGCTTTCAGTAGCTCTCGAGACGAAGAGGAGTACATATTGAAAATGGGAACGCAACTGGAGGTGAAAAGCAAGGTGAGCATAACAGGGAAGGCCAGCGTGATACATCTGAAGGAAATCAGAGTGCTCGACAGCGGTTGCTACTTATGAATGAAATTGTACCCACACATGCTAGCATGTACAGGTTCTAATTATTCTATGCTAGCATGCAATGCAATAGAACAATAAGCACAGACTTCTGAATGTATGTCTAATGTGCTCTGTACAACGTAACACGCCGCATCGCACTGCTAGACTGGGCACCCCGCCGGCAGTGCATACATTCCAGAGCGCTTGAGCATGCTAGCATGTCTTAACGTATGTCCGTGCTAGCTAGCGTGCATGATAGACATGCAATATATTGCTGTGTCTATTATGTGCTGTCTAGCTAGCTAGTTGTGCGGCCGGCACGCACCAGCGCGTATCCTAGCGTAGCGGATTGCGCCCATTATGCTAGTATGGCATTCGTCTAATAGAACAAAACAGCGCTTCCATTTCTTAGCATGAGAGCTCGAGAATGCTAGATTGGTGCTACAACGCCACAGATATCTAGATATGTGCATTAGAAACGAAAAAGGTGCATGATATGTATGCGTAGCGTGCACCTCAGATGCCAAGATTGTTAGATCTATCTATCGCTAGGAGCTGGAGACGTTATTGTCCATGTCTAGATAGTGCTCTCTGCAAGCTGAACATGACATGTTAATGCTAGGCTAACTAGCTTATACTAGCAGTAGGCAGCAAAGCATGACTCAAGAGAATATTTCTAAAACTAGTTATTACATAGCCAACGACATGCAGATGTTAATGAGTTGTAGCCAGCCGAAGAAGACTTCCATAAATCACCACATCTTCGAGTCTCGACACTGCCACTGGAAGATAAAAACAGGCCAAATTTTATAAAACTACGTGAACAATCCTCCAGGAGTGCTGATCAGGCCTTCTAATGATCCGGTCCTTTTTTCCTTTTTCTCTACGTCGTCGTCGTGTAGTATTAGGGGAGGGGATGAAACAGAAAGCAAGTAAGTTATTAAAAGCCCTGGGGATGTTCGTGACAGCTGAGTCGTTCAAATATCTATTCGTTCTTGGTGTTTTCTGAACATAATCCACCTTCTTCATTGCCAACAATAGCCTCTTTAGCACCTTGCACTGAAGATCCGGAAGCTACAACAGCAAAATCCCCCTTTTCCTGAGTTCCGAGATACATCATCGTCGCACAAAAAGGTCAGGCAGAGCGGGGGGGGGGGGGGGTTCTTCCTTGGCAGCACCACCAAGTAGATCTTCTCTTTATATGTATTATGTTACTGAGTGCGAAACTGACCTCCTTCCGTCCCAAGGTCTTTGTGGGAATGAACATGCGTCCAAACGGCAGGGTCACTTCCGACTAGTAGTTATGATGGTTGTTAGAGTCAGCACACACACACACACACACACACACACACACATACACACATACGCACGCACCCGCTCACACACTCACACTTCCTAAAACAGCCACACACGAGGTCTTTCGGTTGTTGTTCTTGTTGTTGTTGTTGCATTTAGGCGATCATCGAGTGATGAAATTGGACGAGGAGGCTTGCAATTCCCCAAGCTATTCAAGAGAACTGACCATGGCTACGCTGCTCTCTTCCGCAGCGGTTTGCAATCTATTCCGCCTCTTAAAAAACCCTATATCGTCTCCTCTCCCTTGCAGTTTTCGCCTGCAATAGCAAGAAGCGTCACATGGAATGCAGCACGCCCAAGAAAGCAAGCTTATGGTAGATTATTGCAATTTCGGTATCGAGATTGCACATTGAGGAGCTGCTTCTTCCCTCTTTTCTCCCCCCTCCCCCCACTTTCACCTCAATCGCAAGATCTCCTCCTCCTGGGCGTGGACCTTTGTCCGAAGCTTGGACCATTCCTCGGCCTGTGGCAGATGTAGCAGTACTATGAGAGTGATGGCCCCCCCCC
>ADNK01000862.1:197500-201946 GCA_000320545.1 Bigelowiella natans CCMP2755 | reverse complement strand
AGTAGTGTATAAAGTTTGTATGTGGGGGGGGGGGGGGGGGGGGGAGATGGCATGTCTATATTCCTTGATCCTCTTCGTTTTGAACCACGTACTCCTCCGTACCTTTTTTGTTTTGCTTCGTTGCTGTTATGGAGGCGTCTACTGTCGCGCAACTGTTTTTTATGCCTTTTTCATCATGCACACACACACACACACACACACACACACACACAAGAAGCACCACCACAAAATGCGGGGAGAAGGAGTCCGATAGAGAAAGTTAGGAGGTACAACCTCATGCATGTATGCGCTGTGTGTGCGTGTGTATGTGTGTGTAAAATGATTGCATATAAGCTCTTCTCTCTATCTTTCTCTCTCTCTTTTCTTTCTCCCGATGTGAGCGTGTGTGTGTGTATAGTGTCTACTTTAAATGATGATGCAGCTACTACTACAACTACTGGTTCTACTACTACAACGTCTCCCCTACCTATGTGCTCATCGATCTTGCCTTCATATGTCATTTGCGTCATTAGAGGTGTAGCCTGGTTATATATGTTTCGTGCGTATATAGATGACTGAGGTGAAGCATCATCCCCGGTCCCTCCCTCCCCTCCTTAACAACATCATCATCATTAGCATAATCAGCATCTTCATCATGATCGCAGCGCTACTTGCACTCGTACCATATCCACCGTCCTGTCTAAAATGACACACTCTGAGATCTCAGAAACACTACTATCGAACCTAGAGAAGAAGCGGATTCGTGGGAGGAGAAGGAGGAGGAGGATGATGATGGACACAACAATGATGATCATTGCCATGGTTCTCTCTCTCTCTCTCTCTCTCTCTCTCTCTCTCTCACATACACACACACACACACACACACACACACACAAACACACACACAAACACACACACAAACACACCCACATCCCTCACAAGACGGGCTCGCAAATACTACGAATGTCGAACAAAACGTGGCGATTAGAAAAGCGCATGATTGTGTACATTTCTGGATCCGATTCCTCGCGGATACGTTTCATCAGCTTTACAACCTGATAATTATATGAAGACGAGGGTGAGGAGAGAAGCGTATGGATGGGGGTCCGCCTTCTAGAAAATATGAGGAAACTTGTGTACACACACACACACACACCACACACACTGTGATTATTCTAACCGTCTTTGCATGCGAGCCTTTAGCGTATATTGTCGGAATAACTCCAAAGAAGACCTATAAAGGGAGGAGGAGATTTAAGGCGACACACGCGAAGATTTATCATCATCAGAGGATTCTCAACCCCCCCCCGCCGTTCTCCTATTCTGGCATCTTAGAATTTGGATACAGACAACTACTCCTCACAGAATTAATTTCTCTCCCTACCTGTAGCTTGATGAGAGATCGAGCAAGGTTCCAAAGACCATCGATGTCATTCTTGAGAAATACCTCTCTCCAAATCCTCTCATTTTCTAGGCTCAGAACGTCCGCATCAATTGGGATGAAACCCAGGTGCAGCTGATATTTATTTACGAATATTAAATAATCAACGAAAACTTTAAACGAGAATAATAGTGGCGCGGTGGGGAGAACGCAGGAGGGAAAAGGAATGATGGATATCCGGCAACAACGTACAGAATAGTACAACGGAGCTTGCTTACCCCCTTCACTGTTACATCGCCAAGGACCCCTCTATTCGATAGCAACAGCAACAACGACATTGCGGAGAGAATTTGTGAAAGTAGAGTTAGGACCGAATGAGCGGAGGGTATGGCAGAGAAAGAAAGCCCAGCTCATACTGGCTTGGACAAATCGCACGCTATTTTTTGTGGTGATTTAGCATACCTATCCGTGAGCACCTCCGCACACACTTTGGTAGGCCTCGGCGTCATAAACAAGTTGTACTTTCTCATCACCTGGAAGGAAAACGTATCAGAGCTCCGATAAAAACGCACACGGGGGAGAAATCGGTGTCGCGTTATTTTGTTTAGCGCTGTGCGTAAGGACCGGGGGTTTGGCTCTGTAATCCTTGAGGACTTGATCAGCCACGCAATTCATGTTATGAATGGTGGGTCTGACGAAGAAGATGATGTCTTTCGAATCAGCAGTCACTGGTATTCCAAGGTGGTAGATCTCACCCGCTACACACACAATGATAGCAGCAATGTGGTAAGATGATGATGATGATGATGAGAATGACGTTAATGTACATAAAGAAATATTTCGACACAGACGGTGAGTGATTTTATGGGGGGGAGGGGAGAGAGAGAGAGAGTCATGAAATATCTCGTTTCTAATGATTTCCTACGAAGAGCGTTGCAGTAAGTATTCAAATTCACTGGATTCATTATCGAATTCGCGTTTGGAAATGTTCATCATCACTCAATAGAGGGGCTCACGACTAAGGAGGAGGAGGAGGAGAAGGAGGAAGAGGAAGCGGGGTTTTGTCGTAAGTTATACTAACAAGCATACCTCCTAACTTCTTGAGCATAGCCATTTCCGCTACCACTCCAAGTGGACCCGTGAGGGACTTGTCGAGAATTAGAACTTTATCTTTATCGAAAGACTGTAGCATGCGCGCGATTGACTGTCTCAGGTGGTTGCGCAGACCTTGAAGGTCTACCGCCGCTTCCTCGAGCTGCGCCGCCATTTTGCTGAGGAGTGCAGAGCAGAATTAAGAAATCAAGTGGAACGGATATTTTCAATATATTAGGGTATAAATGTATTAGAATCTCTGAAAAGCGATTTCAAGTTGGCTGTTTATTCTGGGATTGTGATCAATGTCGATGGATCAAATATCCATAAAATATCGAAATATAAATTTCAGACATATTGTTGCCCGACTTCGTAATTGTATTCGGATAAATCTCAGATGAATACGAGCTGTTACATGGATCGATCGGGGTGCATTGTTTAGTATACTCCTGACAACAGTCTGCGTAATTTTCATAACTGTTTTAGAATTCAGATATATTTCGCATAAATTATGGTCTAAATTTCGCTGATTTCGACATATTCGCTTCGGACGGAAACAGGAGAATCAGCAGCCCCACCCGAAGAAAAAATTGAGATTTTTCCGAAGACGGGTAGGTGGAGATGGGAGCATGGCAGCCCCATCGCGAATCCGAGAAGCCCTGCGAGGGGCGCAATGGACTGGGGGGGGCTGAAAAGAAGACACCAGAGTCGAAGCGTCAGAAGACACCGCTTTTTGTGGAAAATATCTTCAAGGTTGTCATCGTGGATGGTGCCACGTGCATGCAACGTGACCTTTTACATACGGCATTCATTTTTGGTGTTGGCCAGGCTCTGGATTTGGATGGTAAGGGGGAGATTAATCTTCATAGTGAGAGGCTGATCTGCCTTCTCCGTAAGGTAGTGGCATCAAGCGAAAAACTATGAGTGCTGACTAAGAGCCGGCGGCCGCGCGTATATGCGTCTATCGTCCGAAGATTTCAGTTTACGTGATCTGAACAACAGATAGAATGGCCCAAGGAACTGGAAAGCATGAGCGAACAAGTCAAATCGATACTAGGTGCGATGAAGATAAACAATTACCGCTCTCGTCGGATGATATCATCATCATCATCATCTTCTTCTTCTTCTTCTTCTTCATTTGACTGACAGCTATTTTGTACCTTACGCCATCTCTACAAAATATCAGATGTTGTAGAGAAGGAGAAGGAGAAGCGATCTTCCGAACTCAAAGACGGTGAGCTCGAGCACGAAAGAGAGAGGGCTCTTGAGTAGGGTTGGTACATGTTCCAAGAATGAATATTCAGTGGTATGGGAAGGAGAAATGTGCACTAATATAACACGCCGTTTTGCCTACCCCGCTTTTATAAACAGACGCAAATACCGCTGCCAGCCCCCGGGTTAACTATCTTTGAAATGATTTGTTCGAATGGCATTGCATTCTCTATAGTGTGGAAGAAGTCCGCAAGTGCCGCTCTCTTACGTTTTGCGATAAGCTACCACGTGACCGTCGCCTCCCTCCCACATAAGGCGACACTATATTATATGCGAGGTAATCATTGAAAATTCACTCATAAATATATTGATTACGCAGGCCGATCTTGAAAGACTGAAGAAATGGTTTAGAATGCAGCCGATCACGCCCAGTGAGGTAGTAGTACACGTGAGGAGTTGGCGGAGTGTTAGATTGGTGGCGCCAGCATTATATTATTCATATATAACTATTATCATTGTATTAGGCAACGCGGCTTATCTTTGCGATTGGGAAAGCGAAGAAATCACTAGAAGAGGAGGTAACGGACATATTTCACGCGCACACACACACACACATATGCATGTGTGTATATAATATAATATTTACCTGAACATTATTCTCGTCGATTTATAACTTGCCGTCCATTATCGTCTAGGAGCTAAAAACCGTGGAAGGAATTCTTAGGTATTTCTGATGCGTCGTTCATTGCATGAGATCTTCACAACGCCTTTGGAGTTCTGTT
>ADNK01000862.1:77500-192500 GCA_000320545.1 Bigelowiella natans CCMP2755 | reverse complement strand
AGGATCAAATCTCACCGTCGAGATACTGCCAACAACGCTAAGCATCCCGGAGTATGCGAAAGGTGGCCTCATCTTTCCCCTTACACTCTGATCGGTGTATTAACGTGGAAAACTTAACTTAAACCGGCACTGATTTTGTGCACTTGTCTCCCCCCCTCCCCCTTCCCCTCCTCATTACTACGAATTGTAGCTGCCGTTTCACCATCATCCTCCTTGGGCATTGTGGCCTATCGTCCTCTCTTCATCTACGGATCGCTAGCGGTGAGGAGAAGGAGAACTTTACAGTTGCTGCTGCTGCTGCTTTTTCATCATAACGATAACGTTAATAATTCACGTTGTTGATGTGTTCTTGAACCAGGGCTTCGTGTTGGCGAACGCAGCAATGCTACACGGTAAGTAACCAGCAACTGCTTAATGACTAGTTACTTCCATAGCTTTTATGCACTTGCTGGCACATATCTTTTAGAAAGAACAAGGGGGGGGGGGGGGGGGGGAAAAAAAGAGCAGGTTGCTTCGGTTGATCTTTGGTTTCACAACAATAGGTGGTCCAAAACTCGCTCTATGGAGGAACATGGCACTGGTGATGACAACACACACTTTTATTTCCATGCACGTCCCTAATATACCTCCGTACTGCTACTGATGATACTGATGATACTGATGATACTGATGATGAAGAAGATGATGACGATGATGATGATGATGATGATGATGATGATGATCGTATCGTAAGCGACTTCTAATCGTTTAAATTATCACGCAACTTTATTGCATCAAAGGGTGTCTCCTTCATCTCCACGAATCTATGGCTGTACACGCGGAAAGAGAATCCTCTGTCCTTTGCTCAATTACGCCTGATCATCGGTCAGTTTGCACATGCTAAGAATGATTTCCATCCGAATATCAACAACGCCTGAGGGGATACACAAAGAGAGAAAGAGAGAGAGAGAGAGAGAGAGAGAGAGAGATAACCACATTATACTTATCACGAATTTCAAGTCTTCTGAAACATGTTCTTTCTCCCTCTCCCTCCCCCCCTCTTTCTCTCCCCCTGTCAACTCAAATTGGTACTTCTACGCTACAAAACAGGCGGGGCAGCTCTGCTATTCTGGCCTTGGATTGTCAAGGACGTCTCAAGTGTTTTCCTTAATACCGCAGCACAGGCGAAAGAGACGTACTATACCGTTGTGTTTTGTAATTCAAACTCTACCCCCCTCCTCGCCACCATTAAACGCTGGTGATACCTTTGCATGTACGGGGCTGAGGAAAGAACGTTATGTTGCTTTATGCAGTGAAAGATAGTGTCTCCGAAGACTAAAGCAGCGATGATGACGTTAATTGTGATTATTACTATCTTCTTCTTCTTCCCTCTTCCTCAACCACTAGGATGCATGCTCAGCTTCCTTTAGTGGCTGGGATAAAGGAATGGGTTGTTATTCGTTTATCGTCGTAGGAGGGCCGTCTGTTATGTGTGCGAAGAATAATGATGATAATAATAACAATAACGATGATGACCATCACCATAATGATAGTGTCCAGCATCACACAAACGAACACGCACACACACACACGCACACCGCATTTTACTGTCTTGCATTATCTTTCTTTAATCTCTGAAGGACGGCTATACAATTTTAGCATCTTCCTACTGACTCTCTTGATTTTATCCTTGATGCTAACGCCTCTCCTCCTCGTCCTCCTCCTCCTACAGGCGGCTTTCCTTGGTGTGTCGCTCATCAACCATCTGTGGCGCTCGCTGCCGTGGGTTGGCTGTATCTACGCGTAAGTGTCCCGAAAGAAGAAGAAGGAGGAGGAGGAGGAGGAGAGAGGAGGGGGGGGGAGACAAACGATTTGTAACGAATGGGACATCGATCGGAAAATCGACGATATAAGTTTACGATGGACTAGAGAGCGAAGAACGCGATCATGCGCTCATTACTTCTCATGCATGCTCGTACGCATGTGTCAGTAGGTTTTTCAGCCACTTATCACTCTCTTCGCCTCCCCTCCCCATAAGCATACGATGCACCGTCCCTTCACCGAGTGGGTGGTTCCAATGGCGCTGTGATGATGGTGTTAATGATCACGATGATGACGACGATGATTGTTGTTATTTTTGCTTACATTTCGCACAGTGCGGCGAGGTGCGTGCTGCGGTATATCATAAGTCCCCACCAAGTTGATGGAAATGAGAAGCTAGAGTCAGTTAGCCTCGTTGACAGTAGTAGTTGGAGGAGGAGGAGGAGGAGGAGGGGATAGAGGAGGGGGGGGGGGGGGAGTAGTGTTAATAGTATCATCCACCGTCTAGTTCGGTGAATAGACGAGAGTTGATGTTGCGCTGCGGTAGCAGTAGAGACAGGCAATGCCGTTATGATGATGATAGTTCAGAACGATCTTCATGTGGATATGTGGGAAGGCACTGCTTTCTTGCTTATATACAGCTGATGCTATTGTTATTCTGATAAACCAGAAGCTTCTGTGGACTGCGAGACACGGGATCGGAGCGAGTCTTTTGGAGGATAATATGCGGTGTTTCAGTCGCCATATCAGTCCTTACGGAATATAGGTACCGCTCTTTGTTGTTGCTGTTGATGATGATGATGATGTTTTTGATGATGATGATGATGATGTGGTCAGTAGTAATAGTAACAGTAATAGTGGTAGTTGTAGTAGTTGTTGTCGTTTTTGTTGTCACCGTCGTCCTCTCCTCGTATGCTTCAGGTTCCGACGCCTCGACATCGCCACACCAGGATTCAAGCTCTTACTTTTTACAGCTCCGAAGGAACTAATCAGGGTAGTCAGCAGCTGCACACGAGGAATGTACATATAATATATATATATATATATATATATATGTGTGTGTGTGTGTGTGTGTGTATGTGTTGTGCTACGTTCATCATCCTCGATCGATCTTCTTCTCCAACAATTCTCCTCATCTCTAATCAGCTATATTTTCATTCTTTTTTTCTTTCATCATTTTTGCAGGGCATCCTCCTTGCTGGCGGATATTCTTTCTTCGTGATCCTCGGTAAATCAATTAATCAGGGAGGGGTGTGGGGGGGGGGTTTATGCTGCTTCCAAAGTTTCGACGCGCCTCCCTCTTCTCCACCCTTTCCTCGTTCGCGGCATGCAATCATCATCATCATGTATTTGAGCACCAAGTGGGTAGTAGTAATCATACTTCTTCTCTCTGTTTGTTTGTTTGTTCTTCTTTATTAGTGGCGGCCTACATCATGGATGAAAATAGCCAAATGTAGTTTCAACGACGACGACGACGAAGATGACGATATAGCAACCAGAGCATTACACGCCACACACACACACACACCCACACACACACAGAGCAGAGCATCCAACATCAATCTAATATGCCCAACAACAACAACAACAACAACAACAACAACATCGTAGCCATGCTGCTACCGTACAGTGCTGCTGCTTGCAAATGCTGCTACAACCGTTTATTCAAATCCAAATGACAACAACATCAGAGCGAAAATGGAGAGTCTCGAAATCAGCATAGGAGCTCTGGGTATTTCACCGTATACTATCGTGCAAACCTAGCGGGAAGAAGACATAATAGCGCACAGATAGGCCCATAATATAAACATCATGAGAAACGACGACTGGAAGACATTTATTACAACGATGGTAGGGGGAGTGTTAGCATGAGCAATGGTTGCTGCAATCGTAGCGGTATGCGAAGCAATTGCAACCCTTCTTAAGGATTACTGGTGTCGCTGTTTTCTGCATTGCGGGTGGTTTTGGTTGTCATTCTCTCTCTCCTCGCACTGCCTTTTCCCATTAAATCTTACCCATTTTTGTCGCAAGTATTCAATCTCTACGTGGCCAGCTGTCACCAGGACTACGACTTTTATTACAAGCAAACGGTAGTATATCTCAATAATGATAATTCTTCTTGAAACACGTGTCTTGACAATTCTGACTACGACGACGAGAAATGACTAAAACATAGGCAATTGTTGCCTCGCAGCCACCATTGGCCTCCACCACCCTTCTATCTTATCGCCATACGAATTTCCAATCTACTCCCCTCCTCCTCATGCTGCTGCTGCTAATGCGTCGTTGTTTGCTACCAGCTCATATCGACGTGGGCGCACACCTTTAAATACGGATTTGGGATTCTTGGCCTTCTCAAAATGGTAGTAGCAGCAGCAGCGAGCCATGAGCCATCGTCTCGCCGCGTTAAAGTTTCAATGTTATCAGTGACATTGATATCACACATTATTCTGTGTTCAAAGACGCGCCCTGCCTACATGAGAATTCGGTTGGCGTTGTCGCATCATCGTCGATTTCTATTGCATATATTCTCTTCTCTCTTGCTCGTTCCACGCTTTCATTTGCAGCAATCGCAAACGTAACATCTATAAACAACTGATGCTATCAGGCCAGACTCTCATACCTCAAGTACACGATAAACAAGGTGGGTGGAGCCTTGTTTCTTTCCTTCTCTCTTTCTCTCTTTCTGGACGTGTGCGGCGCGTGAACGAATGCGGGATTCGAGAAAAAAAGAAAGAAAGAATGAAAGGGAGAAGAATGCTTGTGCACCAAAATACGACACTACATATCGATGACGTAGTGCCGATGCAAACGCACACACACACACACACACACACACATACACATACACACACACATACACACATACAATCTGCCAAGAATGAACGATCATCGTCTGTTAATACAGAATGCTGAATTACGAGATATCGTGAAGTCGCTTGCATGCACGATCTTCATCCCAATTGGAGTCAGCGTAAGGCCACTATAGATGAAGAAAATGAAGAGAACAACACAAGAAGAAAGAAGGAAAAAGAAATTACACAATAAGATTAGATGACAAATCTGCTATAACGACGGACCCTTGTTTTATATTCTTTACAACATCACAAAAACTAAATTGTGTAAAAACCAATCTCAGAATAACTACCTCAAGTAGTTTTCAACCCACAACATGTTACAAACTATATCATCAGGCTGCATTTAAAGCTTTTGGCATAACAACGCCGTTTGCTTCAAATATATGGTCACAAGTCTCAAAGAGCTAAGTTATCACTCCACGGTCACGCATTGAGAGCAATGTCTAATGAAAGCGGTAGAGAATGGAGGGATGTAAATAGTTGCTTGTTTAGATATCAATGTACATGCAATATATTTTGCTCGACAGAGGTTCCAACTATGCTATCAATCACAATTATGCTAGTATGTATGACGATCATAGTGCAGTCATGTGAATTCGCGCGGCACAATCCGTGTGCGTTCATTTAGCTTGCTACACAATTGATTGCATTGTGCCTGTGCACAGAGTCGCAGCACAACACTTTCACATAGCATTGATAGATAGAGTTATGAGCCTGCGGTGCATGGGTACAACAGATAAGAGCACTTTTGCATGTAATCTAAGATACACATGTATCAAGCCGACAAGTGCACTACACGTACAACTTTATCAAAAAAAGGCAATTCTAGAATGGCGGAGGTATACAGCACTAGCGCAGTAGTTAACAAAGCGCATAGCTTTAACCCATCCGCCATATATGGCATACTAGCAAGGCTAGGGAGCTGCTCCAGTTAGAAGATTAAACATAAACGACACAGCACATTGCGCAACATGACGAAACATATAAATTGCGATGCTTGTACTTCAGAAATGCGTGAAAGTTTATTAATATTATCTATCAATGTGCGATGTACTACAATAACATATGCCCATTCTCCCGCAAACTGTTCAGCATCCTTTTCATCCTCAGTTCGGTAGTGATGATCAGCCCTCTATACTGTCAACACAGACGACTCCATCACCAACTACTTGGGTGGCACATAAGGACTCGAAAGTAGTTTCGCGAAATTATCAAGGCATTTATCCCCCCTCACCTGTGTCAAATCAAAAGGAACAACACAACACCAAAGGTCAAATCTCCCATGGGCAGCAGCAGTCTTTCGCTGAAAAACTTCTTCCCAGCTGGAACGACGACAAAGAAAGAGAGGGGGGGTTGAGAGAGAGAGAGAGAGAGAGAGAGAGAGAGATAGAACCTCATCGCCTAGAAGAGGGCATTTGACAACGTGGAAGTCCTCATAGAGTTCATCGATTTGATCCAGGTATCTGGGAGTGGGGGCATGAGTGAGTGAGTGAGTGGTGGTTTGGAAGAAGAAGAAGAAGAAGAGAACGACGTACACGTGCACACACACACACGTCCAGACAGATACAGACATATGAATATACAAAGATAACATTTATACATATATATATATATATATATATATATATGGAAATATATATTTATATGTTTTAATCTAATATTGATGCCTCCTACTTTTTTTGCATCTTCCATCTCGTTTGGCACTTCTTGCAGTCCTTGCAATCTGAAAGGTTCATTTGCAATAAGGAAATGATGCTGTTGTTAACAACACCTGCGCATGATTCCACCCGCTTTCCCCTTTAATGAGAACTGGTGATGACGCGGTACATATCGATACGACGCATCATAGCTTGCAGAAGCAAGTGATTTGGCTATCATTCAATTATTAGTGGTCCTACCTTCATCAAGGTAGTGAATCTGGTTGACTACTATATTGTGCGTATCGATCTCGTGCCTAATCAAGGGCGAGAGAGCCATTGCGATGATGCACGTATAAGAACAACGAAGCACAGGGTGAAACGAGAGCACGCATTTTGTGTCCCACAGTGTTTTAACAGCTGGATTGGTTGCATATAACATATTTAGTCCGCCTCTTCAACCATGTATAGCCTGAGCTACATACAGCACCACAACCATCTGATTTACTACTACTTTGTGAGTTCTTGTACGAGTCGTTCGGTCTCGAAAAGCGACAGGAATTCAGGAATTGCCACACAGACGAAGGTTGTTGCATCCTGATATTAGAGGAGGAGGAGGAGGAGGAGGAGGAGGCGTAAAGAGCAAAAGTACACAATACGTGTTTGGTCCTTCGTTGTATACAACAAAGCATTAGAGCGGTTGACGAACAAGATGAAACACCATCCTGATGGCACACACAAACAACACAACACACACAACACACCGACCGGATCCTGGAATTGCGCGTGCACGATATCGATCGTCTTTTTGGCCTATATGAGCCAATGACATCACGGTGTGGAGAAGAAGACGACGAAGAAAAAAGAGGGTAAGGAGGAGGAGGAGGAGGAGGAGGACCGTATTGCTCACAATTTCATCAGCAACACCACCTCTACCACCACCACCAGAACTATAAACAGAGAACGATGAGGAATGATCATAATTTATGCGAATATTCGCAGTGGCCATCTGCGGAATGACATATATACTACGAAGGAGGGTGACGACGTCCTCCTCCTCCTCCTCCTTATTTCATTACCTGCTCAAGTTTGGTGAAGATCTCGTCGGGGCTGGTTCCGCTCTGCTGGAGCATCCCGGCAAACTAGGTAATGTATTATAATTTCATATCATATAGGTTTTAAGTGAGAGGATGATGAAGTTATTGTCACAAATGGTATGGAAAGCGGGTGGGTATACCTGCGTTATCAAGCCCGAGAACTTCTGCTTCAGCGAATTTATTTTTCCTAATCATAATTGACCAAGACAACAACAACAAGAACAACAACAACAACAACAGCGTCCATATAACGACCACAGGATCAGACTATGTTGATGGCGAAGAGGCAATGATTTAATAATACCGCAATGGGTGAACTTGCACACTTCTTCACCTACCGAATGTCGATTGTAGGACTTTGGGAAAGGTGAGGAGCCTTAGCGTGTGCCCAGTTGGTGCGGTATCGAACACGATTACCTCGTAGTCCATTTGCTGCACTTGTCTGCAGTAATAGGAAAGGGAGAGATAGGATTAAGTAAGGAGGAAGATGGGAAAAGATCAGGTAAAAAATCAGACAGAGTAGCAAACAGGGATGTACGCAAATTACAACACACACACACACACACACACACACACACACAACAACAACAACAACAACAACAACAACAACAACATTCACGCTCACACATCTTAATCATTCATTGTCGTCATCATCGTCATCGTAGCCCGCTTCTGCCCTTCCTCAGTGTCCACGATTGTCAATAACATTAGAATAACATCGCTCACTTCATCAATTCAGAGAAACTCATCGCCTCGTCAATCCCCGGTATCGCCTGCAGGAAATCGGGGGCCATCTTCCCTTCGGATCCCATCGTGAGATCAAGACCATTTTCGTCGAGATCCAGCTTCGCCTCAATCTCCATTGCGTACAGGTTCTCATAGGCATTGATCTGTTAAAGGTGCTGTGTAAGTGATTACTATATATTTGCAGAGTTCTTTTTGAACCTGCATGTTAATGGATTTCAGTACCTTCGTCGCTGTTTTGCCGATTTTCTGTTTAAAAGCATCGGAGAGGTTGTGTGCGGGGTCTGTTGAGATAATGAGCACGCTGCGCCTAACTTTGGTCAGAGCCACTGCAAGGGAGCACGATGTCGTCGTCTGACAAAGTATTACACGATGGTTACCGATAAATGGGAATGCATCATATTCCAGTCGTGATTCTGGTGCAACGTTTTCACTTTTTTGGGATTATCCTGCTCGTTGTGATGTGTGGGAAGAGGCGCTACATTCCATTTGAAGCATCACCTTTCCGACGCCGCCCTTCCCTCCAACGAAAATCCACTTGAGGCTTTTCTGATCGGCGAATGATTTTAGATGGAAGGGTATTAAGTTACGCTTATATTAATTGAAAAACTAAATGAATTCATTCTTCGAATTTCGGGAGGAAAGTCTCAGTGGAAGATGGGACATGCAAGAACCTGATCGAGAATGTTTTGGAGAGATCCTTCGAGGGGCTCCAGCTCTTCCTCATCTTCTTCGTCTCCGCTGGGTATTTTGGATGCCATGAAAATTCCGTTTCGACGCGAAGTCCCTGTGAAATCAGTTTACTGCTTGCTCCTTCACTTATCCCTTCCCGTCGGGTGTGGCCTGGAAAGTTGTCAGATCTGGTAGCTCCTGATTGGTCTCATTACGTATCTCCAAAACGGCATAACGTCATCAAATATCCCTAGTCGTTTTACCTTTTTACATCGCATTTTACCTAAAGAAATATGGATCAGAGAAGTATGTTGCTCTGGGACTCCAACTCTGCAACACCTTTAGGATGTTTCCAGGGGGGAAAAGAGCTTCGTGCCTACGAGTTCTAAAAAGAGAAAAATACAATGTATTGAAATTGTGTGTCAATGGAGAATAGTTGTCGTTCAGTATAAATCGCGTTAAAAGCTTCCAACAAAAGCCAATGGTACCCCCTCACACCTGGTCTCCCACTGCCTGCCTTCTCCAGGCCCTGATCATTCTGGGAGGTGGAAGAGAGTCGCCGTGGGATTCCAGAAAATTCAGTTTAGCCATAGCTCAGCGTTTACGACGGCTGCCGAGCCAAAGAGCTTCCATTTCCTTGCCTCTTTCTCGAATCCGAGGTCAGTGGTTGTGAAAATGCAAATCTATTGAGTGTTGCTCGACGCTTACCGTAAGATATGTCAAAAGCAGGTCGACTTGTATCTTCAAATCCCTCTGAGCTGGCCTCAGGACCCGTTAGACGCTTCCATCATCGCGCACATCCTAGGTGTCGTGTGGAAAATACTGATAGCGAAAATGATGCTAGTCCTTTAGTAGATCCCGAGCTGTTAGAGTCTCTCGCATCTATTGAGGTTCCTGATCAAGCAAAGATAGGAGGAAGTAAAGCCAGTATTGATATCGTAAAATCTGGGATGGTTCGCGAGGCTCTCGGCGAGAAAGCCCTCGGCATCGCCTCGGTACATAGTTTGTGTGTTATTAAGTCAAAGTTATATGCCCGTAGTGCCAGTTCTGTTTTGCTTTCAAAAAAAAAGCATTTTTATTTGATCCTCGAGAGTGAAGTACTTAACAAATACTCTTCTCGGAATCTTTCAGGTCTTGGTCGAGCTGCCCCTCCCCGTGGACTCAAAGACGAAACAGGCCCTACAGCAACAGTGCGAAAACGCTGTGAAGACGATCGAATGGGTTACAAATCCGCTAATAGTGATCACAGCACCAGAGGGTGCACCCAGCGCTGTGATGTCCTCTTCGCCGTCGTCATCTGCTTCCTCTCCTGTGTCACCTTTCGCTGACATGGGTAATTCCGAAGTTGACACCATGCGGAAAGGGGGCCTCAAATCGGTCGATAAGGTGCGTATTGTGTGCTATATTATTGCAATAGAGAAAACATTGTAGAGTTACAGTATTCCACACTTATCACTGTCTCTGCTATCACATTCAGGTAATAGCCGTGGCCAGCTGCAAAGGAGGTTTGTCATCCCTCCCCCGATATCCAATGTCTGAGCTGTTTGCTACACGATGATGACACTGATTCATTCTTTTGAAGAGTGTGGCCAGCGTTGTAGCCTCACAATACATCATCATGCAAAATCTAAGTAGCACTCATGTAACCCTCGCCTACCTTCCTCTCAACCTACAACTCCTCCTCCTCAGGTGTTGGGAAGTCCACGACGTCCGTAAACCTTGCATTCGCTCTAAGGGCACAAGGATACAAAGTCGGGATCGTAGACACAGATTTGTACGGTCCAAGCCTTCCTACAATGGTTACTCCCGAGAATTCAGAGGTGCAGTAGCTTGCAGGCTGTGATTTCTAAAGGAAAGGCAAAAATTGATGATCGCATAGTCTTGCTGGGGCTGCCTAGCAATAGGGAGAGACGGGAGGGATTAGTGCTATCTTTGCAGAAGCAGAGATGGAGGAGGAGGAGGAGGAGGAGGAAGAGGGCAATACCTGCATTAGGCTATCATGATTTACCCCACTCTATTTCTACGGCAGGTTGCCTTTGAGAATGGAGGATCAGAAATCATCCCAGTGGAAGCGTAATTCCTATAGAAATGATAAATGTTATATGGTGCATACGTTATTCATGTGAGCACATGTAGACTGGAATATATGGGCACAAAACATGTTTTCCTCCTCACACGCACGTCTATTTTGCGCATAATCTTGTGGGAAAGTGATCATATCCATTGTCAGTCACGGCGTGAAAATGATGAGTATGGGCTTTATCAACCCCACCGATTCGATGGTCGTCAGAGGTCGTCTTGTGTTCAATAAGTAAATGATGATAATGATGATGATGATGATGGTACTATCATTACGGATAATGATGATGATGATGATGATGAACATATCCCTACTCGACGGCGGTCCCAATAACATTTTCACAGCTATTTCCTCCATAAGTCTTATGGCATGACTGGTAACAGGGGCTCGTGCCGCACCTCTCGTGGAGCAAATGCTCACACGCACCCAATGGGGAGAATTGGACTTTTTGGTTATTGATATGCCACCAGGCACGGGTACGACTACTAAGGGATGGAGAGAAGAAGAAGAAATTAAGTAGCAAATTAAGAGGAGAGGCAAAAAACGAAAAAAGAGGACAAAGGGGGGGGCGAAATGGGGAAGAGCGGAATGAAGCTTGTTACCATCATCGTCGCGGTCGTCTTTTTTTTTTATTTAAGACAGGACAGAGAGGGGGGGAGAAAGAGGGGCAGAAAGAGAGAGAGAAGAGGGAGACTTACGACACACAACTACTTTCCTTATGCTTGATATAGGAGACATTCAGTTGACATTGAGCCAGTCAGTATCGATCGACGCGGCGGTAGTCGTCACAACACCACAGCGCCTAAGCTTCGCGGACGTTGTTAAAGGGGTTGAGATGTTTGACAAGGTTAGTGATAGCAGTGTTAGCAATGGTAGCAATGGTAACAGTGGTAGTGGAAGCCATAGCACCACCAGCAGAACTACGAACATAAGAAGAATGAGACTTATGCACAGTTGGTATGTGTACTACAATGAAGTTATAAGTACACAGCTCATGTAACAAGGTCTCATTCTGGTCTCTATTCAACCGAAACACAGGTCGGGATTCCGTGCGTCGCTGTAGTAGAGAACATGGCGTTTTGGCAAAACAATGAACTTTCGAAAAGGGTAGAGGCGCTGTTGGACGAGGGTGCATCGTCGTCTCCTCTCCTCCCTGAAGCGACACGAAAATCCCTATTAGACCTGGTTAGCGCCCCGCAGTACATCTTTGGCAAAGGTAGCAGGGAAACTACTACATAATCAGATATCGAAGCTTTTGTTTTTCACTCATAGCAGCAAACAGCAGGGCAGCAGCAGCAGCAGAGGTCTCTGATCAGGACTGTCATCAGACTTTCTCCTCCTTATTATACATACATATATACATGCCATAGATACATATCATCCTCTAATCCTATCAACTTATTGTTTTACCACACACGCTCGCTCTCTGGCTCTCACTACTACTACTACTACTACTACTACTATACTAATTCCACTACCCTTTTCCATCTTGCTTTTTGTTTCCTCTTTTCCCCTTCGTAGGCCACCGCAAGCGACTCGCAGAGATGTGGGGCATTGAGAACACTTACGCCTTGCCTCTGGAACCTGCGCTGTCCGAAGCTGGTGATTCAGGATGTCCATTCTACCTGACCGGTGCCTCATCAAACCCCTCGATCGCTAGCCAATACGATCGATTAGCCTCTGATGTGGTCACGGAGATTCATAACTTGGAGAAGACGAAGGCGGCGAGGCCAGAGGTTCGGATGGGGCGGCTTATTCGCTGGTTGCTGTGTATGTATATGATGTATTCGTTGCTTGCAGGTGATATTCGACGCAACTCGGAATATGGTGGTTTCCATAACGAAAGGAGGAGAGGAGCAGGTCGATGACAACAGAAGCAGCAAATACATACAGAATACATTGGTTACAGTAGCAGCAGCAGTAGTAGTATAGTAGTGTAGTAGTAGTGGTAATAGTATCTGGTAGTAGCTTCAAAGCTGTTCTCTCTGTCTTTCTCTGTCTCTCTCTTTCTCTGGGAATCCACGCTCTTTGTTTCCAATCTTCTGCTTCTCTTGGAATCATAATCAATCTCTTCCCCGCTCGTCATTTTAATTCAATATTCTCGAGTTCATCACATCATCCTGCGATGCGTGACACCACAGATCATCTCTCCTGTGGAACTTCGGCGGCGTTGTCGATCGCCAACAAATATTAAGGAGCTTATTACGGACGATGTCAAACCGATTGATATCTTTCCAATGGGTAGTCGCTACTATTTCTGAAAAAGAAAAAGAAGCAAAAGTAGAAGAGGGTTTCTATATGCTCGATTGATCGGTGTAGCAGCGAATAATGCAGGATCTCCTTCACCGCCTCTATTTCTAATGAATCTTCCTCCTTCGTCTCCCATCAGGCAACTATGCCGTCCAGATTCTATGGAATGATGGACATCAGTCGCTCATGCCGTACGCGTCATTCGTCGAGGGGTAATTGTGATAAGAATGATGACGATGATGGTGGTGATGATGGTGATGATATTGATGAGCAACATAGAAGTATTATTATTATATTATATTCATGTAACCCTTGTTGAATCTTCAATATTCTCTACTCTAGGTACCGCACAAATGATAATAGTGTTAATTCGCAGTTAGAAGCAGCGTAAATTAACTGATTGGATGCGATCAGGGTATTAATATTATTGCACACATAATAATCCAACAGGAATGCTATCTGATGTAAACTAAATCTAATTTTAAATAATTAACAATCTGCTCAAGATGAATACAACGTGCATGTTATTCTTATCGGCTTACGTCTAACTACTATCGGGCATGTGACTTTGTGCTACAACAGCATGGCATCCGCTTAATTTAATCAGCAAAATTGAATAGCATCTAGCATAACATGTTCAAACAGCCATGTATGCTTCTAGGCATGCATGAAAACTACAAGGCAAAACTAAAACATAGGAAGGTCGCGCTTGTAGTAAAAAACCTCGTTGCACCAGTGTAGATGAAACTCCGCAGCAATAACCATCGTTTCATTGAGTTCACATATTTTTGCTAACAAATGCTCTACGAGCATATAGCGGCACGCTCTACCTAACAATATCGCATGACTATAAGTCTAGAAGTCTGCGTATCAGATCGTACGCACACGCAACACGAGTTGCGATGCAAAAACATTCGATCCATGCACATATATCAGCCATGCAGTCTATTAAATTATTGCTCATATAAACATGTAGTAGAATGCCAACATTGTCAATCACGTCAGCTAAACGTAACAATTTGTTACTGCGATGCATCATCAAATACGTATTGCAGCACCTCGTTTTGCTTTTACTCCGACATGCGCACAATTCTAACAACATATTAATTCCCCATGCATATTCGTTACTAGCAAAGCAACTATGGTTGGCCACACCTCCTCCTACCGTAGATTGTACGGAGTGAATGTTTCCTTGAGAGCCTCCAGAGCTGATATACTCCAAAGATGCTCCTGTTTTGTAATAAGATGCGTCTCTGGATCCAACTCCCAGTATGTCGTAGATGTGTACTCTGGCACGTATGGATTCCATGGAAGCTTGAGAAACCCCTCCTGAGTCCAAGTTGCCTTGATTTGCAGCGGTGACAAAACCTCGATTTCTTTTAGGGTAACCGAACTCCGTTTTGGATCGAAGAGAATCCCCAGTGCCTTGACATACCGGGAAAGCCCTTGCACATCTGATAATTTCATTATGAGCAAATGACAGATACACAATTTATCGATCAGTGGTAAAGCTGGAGCTTAGTGAGGGTGCCACAAAAGCAACGTAGAAATGCATGCATGCTCGCTGTGAAGTGCTATACCGGTGGTGGGATCCTTGAATCTGCAAGAATCGTCGAAAATTTCCGTTGGCATGCTCTCTGGATGGATGAAATATTGTCCCGTACCAATGCTATTCTCGAGCACATCCCTAATTATCTCCACTCTTAAACCGGTTCTGTAATGAATCAAGTTTCGGGCAAAGCTCAACGTTTTGCTCTTATTTCACGGAGAAGCGTGCTCATATTTTGCAAGAGGGTTATGACACATACTTGTAGCTGAAAATGTCTCCAATTATTACCATCAACCTAAACAATGACATTACTATCCCTATCACCACCCCCACCTTTTCTCTGGACCTACATGCTTGACCGATCCCAGAGGTGCCACTGGGAAGCCTATGCTCCTAGGGCTTCTGCTAATGTCGACGACTCCATCGCCAGTGTCGCTCTAACCACCATAGGATTTTTCATGCTATATTTAGAGTACGAATTCAAGGTTGTGATTCTCGCATGATCTGATGTCTAATATACCGTTGATGCTATGGTTGGTCCGCTTGTAAGCAGCGCTGTGATAGCAGCAAGAACGATTGAAGAAGCACGTGAAACGATCATTTTTCTTCTTCCTTCGTACGAGGCTCCAACAGCAGCCTCACGTTTGTTAACCTAAAAAATTCACCTCTTCTCACTCCCCTGCATCGTTAACGATGTTTATGGCTGAGGTTAGCATGACCTGGGCAGTAGTGGCTGCCCTCTCGCGCTCACCCTGTCGACGCTGATGCCATCTTCGCGACAGGTTATGGAATTTTACTCCATTATTTGCCCGGAGGTGAGATGCCGTGCGCACTGTGGGGAGAATAGTACGAAATAGCCCTGCTGCAAGAGGTTGCGG
Source organism: Bigelowiella natans CCMP2755 (assembly GCA_000320545.1). Classification (NCBI taxonomy): domain Eukaryota; phylum Cercozoa; class Chlorarachniophyceae; genus Bigelowiella; species Bigelowiella natans. The sequence continues at coordinate 176,935 of ADNK01000862.1, read as the reverse complement.
GGCGTCGGAGGAGCGGACGACGGCCATGGTGGCAATGTCCACGCGACTCTTCTTGTCGTCCTCACTCCCGTCGAAAGGAGATCGATCGTGGAAAGGATGTGGATATTCTTCAGAGATTTGGATATTCTTCGGAGATCTCGGCGCGTTCTCTTGGCTCTTCCTTTCCTTTCTCGGCAATGCGATGTATGTGGATGTAAAATAAGAACCACCTCCTTCCTAGGGGACTGACTACCCACAGAACATAGTAGTAGCTAAGTTGTAGTAGTAGTAGTAGTAGTAGTAGTAGTAGTTGTACCCTGCCTGCCTGCCTGCCTGCCTGTGTGTGTGTGTGTGTGTGTGTGTGTGTATTTGTGTAGTGCCTAGCTAGGTTCGAATAGCGATGATAAAAATGGGACTCGTGTGGTGCCGACGCAGCCTCTCATGCTTGAATTCTCTCAGGTGACTATGCTGAACCGACCGGCTTCGGCCATGGTAAAATTTTCTGTCCAGGCCCTGATAATCCTTGCCCTGGCGGCAGCAGCCATTAGAACTGCAACGTACTATGCTTCCCCGTCGGAGACATTGACGTTAGGGTTTACCAGAGTTGGAACGGTTGCCAAAACGACACCAGCCTTCGCTGCGAATACGCCTCTCATCTCAGGACAGAGGAATCAAAAAATGGGCAAACCCCCATCGAAATCGCGCAGTGTCGCTGCAAACAACTTTTTTGAATCGATCTTCGGAGGTGGACCTCAGCAGTCTCAGGAAGAGGTTCAGACTTCATTCTTCCTTGTTTTGAAACGTGGAAATTTGGGTTGGTCTTTGAAAATTGCCTTTTAAATATTTTTACATATATCACGCTGGAAAAAATTGTGCAATCTCGCGCTCAGCTGGAAGTTGTGACGAACAAGGTCTAATGTGCTAACATCTTGCCCTCACATCCCGTCTTGCGTAATTCTACCTCATCTTGCTGTTTTCTTCTCCTTTGTGATAGGTCTATTTCGATATTGAAATCGATGGACAACCTGCTGGAAGGATTACAATGGGACTTTTTGGAGACGTAGTCCCGAAAACTGTTGAGAACTTTCGGCAGCTCTGCACGGTACTAGTCTCGCTCTCCACAAAAGGAAGTCCAACCTAAAACAACAATTATCGTAGGGTGAAGGAGGGCTGGCATCCACGGGACAAGAAATGAAATTTGCCGGATCTAAGTTTCACCGAATTATCCCGAACGTAAGTAGATTATCTTTGTTCGTTTTTGTTGTATGAGACTGACGTCCTTATCCTTCCAGTTCATGATCCAAGGCGGCGATTTTACCCGGGGAGATGGGCGTGGGGGAGAGTCAATTTATGGTTGATTACCATATTTCGCACATACGTGATAACTTAATCGTCTTGTTCGTCATCGTCATAAATCGATTCTTCCTTCTGCTTCATGATAAAATTTGACTCTAGTTCTATGAATAATATGTTGCTGTTGGGCATCAGGCGGTCGGTTCCCTGATGAGAACTTCAGGTTAAAGCACGTTGCACCTTTCTACTTGTCCATGGTAGTACCAACGAAAGGAATTAACAACTCATCCTCGTTTCCTATTCTCTGACCTCTTCAATCACAACACAAAGGCCAATGCTGGAAGAGACACCAACGGTTCCCAGTTCTTCATCACCACTGCGAAAACCGGATGGCTCGATGGAAAGTAGTAGTTAGAACAGAATAATTGCTTAGTGGTTTATTCAATATAAAAGCTGCTTCCATGCATTTCAATTTTAAATTACCTAAGTTAATTGCGATTTTGGATGATCGTTCTCCACTTACGGTCCCATCTTTACATGTTCCCATACTAATCTATCAGGCATGTAGTCTTTGGCAAAGTGCTCGAAGGGCAAGATTTGGTCCTAAAGGTGGAGAGTTGCGGAAGCGGTAATGGAACACCTTCCAGGCTGGTAAAGATTGCGGCTGCAGGAGAGCTGTAGAGAGTGGACACATATTCATTCTAGTCAAACGATGGACGATGGCGCATGTTCAGTTTTCTATTTCCGCCTCATATACGTGCTCGCTCGCCTTAACATTGTCTTGATGGAGAACGAAAGATATAATTGCCGAATCAGAATGCGATACAAAAACTAATGCATCACACGAATGTGCATTGGTTCTCATTTATATTCACGCGCGAATACTGCGTGACCATTGCCACAGCTAGACAATGTACGCTATTAGACATGCGTTGTGTCTATTGTCTTACAAATCTAGAAATAAAAGCAGGGGCCGGAGGTTGAATAGCGCATAGTGTCGCATTGCCAAAAAAAAAGTGTTTCGAGCGAGAGCTAGAGAGTGATGCGCGCGGTCTAGCACATTAGGGGTGATGTCGATGACATCCATGTACGTAATTAGCTAGAGCTGCTGTCTGTGCGACATGCTAGCACTAGAGCACATGATCTATAGCCTTAAAAGGCTCTAGAGCGTACTGGGTCATAGAGCATATGTTGTAAAGAACATGTGTACTAAACTACATATGTTCGCACGTGCGTACGCTCTATAGCCTTAAAAGGCTCTAGAATGAGTCACATCAGGCCAGTCTAGCAGTGCGATGCACCCATAGCCATGCTAGCATGTGGGTGAGCACAGTTGTGCATGGTAGGATGTAGCGAGCTAGATGACTCCGTTTGCATGCATTTGTGTGGAGCGCACATGCACACACTGCGATGCTTGCCATCATCATTGCTACGCCAGAGTGCTCTAGTGCTAGAGTGGACTGTCACTGGAATGATCATCATTAAAATGTTTTAGATGCGACTTGACGTCCATTGCACGGGTGGTGGGCACATTATGTAGTTGCTACATTTCATTCCCCTACACATGTCTCTTGTCGTTCAGTATGAAGATGGGGAGCTTAGTACGCGCTGCATCACAATCTACTACATCATGTGCGCACCACATCGCTGTGGTTAGAGTTTACACATTCCTTTGATGCCATTGGCGTGATTTTGATGTTACTGGATACGTGTCAAAAATTTAAGATGGAAACTCTTCTATGAATTCACCCTGTCTTGCATCACTCTCTCCACGAAATTTACCCTGGTTTACTCCTGCAATTCTTCGTGGTCATCTGTGAAGATGAAATCATTCTGCCATTCATCCATTTTATCGCGAATTAACTCTTCGAGCCCAGGCAGGGGTGCACAAAAAAGGTGTTCGTCATCCAGCTATTAATTGAGTAATACAAGATTCACATCAGCTAGAAGAACATGATTGAAAACAAAGGGTTGACCACCTTCTTTATGATAAATCGTTGTTTCATTTTGCTGTCGAGGTGCAGGATAAACTGCAAGAGAACTTTGTCACTGGTGAAATACACAAGGCATAAGATACGCGGAAACTGAAGGTCAGGGTGCACGTAACCATTTGAGGAGGAGCCCCTTAGTCTGCCTCATCACAAAGAATTGCTGCTGCTGCGGCTGCCTTTTCTTGATGGGAGAGGGGGAGATTCTCCAGAGACGCAAGGAGATTATCGAGAGACTACTCAAGGAAAATGCCGAGTTGCAACGGAAAACCGGCACTATCTGTCATTCGGCGAGTCGCCGAAGAGAAGAAACAGGGAACTTCTTTGGAGCCGCAACTTCTAGGTAGTCTGGATAGCCGCAACTTCTGAGCCGACGCAGAACTCATAGGCCTAAGCAAACAAGCAAGTAATTGAAGATAGTATCACCCCGTGAAGAAGAATGAACAAAAGGAAAGGAAACTCAAGATCAATGGCAGCCATCGCACAGCAGCGAGGGGGAGAGTTGGGAACAGCTCCAGCCACCGCTCAGCAGCGGGGTGGGGGGTTTGCCGCTTCTGGGCAAGGGGGGGTTCTTGTCGTTACGGCGTCAGTTGTAAGTTTTCACATGCCCCAATGCAGTCTCGCCTCCGCTCATGGAATCAGGTTTATGAGATGAAGCCAAAGAATGCAACACCTAGCATACAGGATAGTAGCAGTAGCAGGTAGTAGGCAACAACAGGTAGTAGCTTCTTGTCTTTCACACGATGATGTGTGTAACTAAAGGCATGGGAGGCGCGTAGAGCCACATTTTCTTCTGCAATTTACACACAAACACACAACAATGCACCTCTTTCTTCGCTCTCTTGACACATAGCAATTTTAGTGATGCTGCAACTAGAAAGTAGTATTGTTAGTAGTGGTAGCTTAGTTAGTTGCTAGTTGCAATGTGTAGCTACGGTGAATCTTCTTCAAAACAGTATGTTGTTAGAAGACATGTTGTAGGTAGAGTAGTATATGCATATATGCATATATATATATATATATATATATATATATATATATATATATATATATATGCATTAATTGCCCCGATATGATGACATACACCAGGGTCGAAGCGATCACTTGACGCTCATTAAGGCCTTTCACACATGGAGAGATACTAGAAGTTGGCGGTACTAGTAGTGCTAGTAGTGCTAGTAGTAGTGGCAGAAGTAAATAGTAGTAGTAATAACTGGATTACTGCATAATTAATCAATCATAAGCCTGAAGAAAGTTTATCATAAACTAATTAGGCGCACCGTCTAAGACGGTAATTCCAGGGTTACGCCGATGTTCCCATGATACATGTACAACTTTAATTAAAATGCATGCTCTAGTGTTCAGGCAAGATTCTATTTTTCAATTTCAAGGACCCATTTAGCGACAAATGCACTGAAATATGAAGATGCTATAGGTGATGATTAAACTAATTACGAAGAGCAGCTCTGCTCGCATATGCTCCGAATGTTGTTAGGCATTTCTTTCCAGCTAAAGTCGTAGAAAGCTTCCAGCTCCTTCATCCAGCGAGCATCACGATCGGTCACAAAGTTGATTGCCAGCCCTTTGCGCCCATATCTTCCAGCGCGTCCGATTCGGTGGATGTAGTTTGCTTTTTCTCTTGGAAGATCAAAGTTGATTACCAAGCTGAGATTCTGAAAATCTATTCCTCGAGCAAGAATATCTGTGGAGATTAGAACACGCGAACTCCCTCTTCGGAAGTCTTTCACGACATTCTTTCTCTCCTGATCTTCCATGTCACCATGGATGGCACTCACCACATGATCTTTTCGAGTGAGCTCATCTTGTAGCCATTTCACCGTGCTCCTCGTGTTGGCGAAGATGATGCTCTGGTTGATGCTGATTTCCTTGTAAATGTCCAGTAGTGTCGGCAATTTCCAGTCTCGGTTGTCCAGTGCTATGTAGAATTGCTTGATGCCCTCGAGGCTTATCGCTGACTGCTTTATCAGCATCTTTACAGGGTCGCGCATGAACCTCTCCGTGAGCTGTAGCACCTCTGCTGGCATAGTGGCCGAAACTAGGACTACTTGCACATCCTGGTTGAGACTGCCAAAGATGTCGTAGATCTGTTCTTCGAACCCCTGGGAAAGCATTTCATCGGCCTCATCGACAACAATCATCTTCACATTGTCGGTCCTCAAGATCCGAGTGCGCAGCAGGTGGTTGATTCTTCCTGGAGTTCCAAAGGCCATTTGCACACCGTGACGGAAGGTCGCTTTGTCCTCTGATACTCTCGTGCCTCCCACACAAAGATGCATGGTGATGTCGGTGTAATCCGACAAGCATTTAGCAACTTTATGCGACTGTCTAGCCAACTCCCTCGTAGGAGATACAACAAGGATCTGTGTCTCTCGAAACTTGGGATCAACTCTTGCCAAGCCGCCGATGACAAACGCTCCTGTTTTCCCTGTTCCAGCCTGTGCTTGTGCTATGACATCACGGCCACTAATGATTGGCTTGATTGCACGTTGTTGAATGGGGGAAGGCTTCTCGAAGCCATAAGTATAAATTCCTCTCAGTACCTTTAGCGGAAGACCCATCTTGTCGAAGGATTCCTCAGCTGTGAAACTTTCCTTGCTTTCATCATTGGATACTGGCATTCTTTTGTTTTCACTAGTTCGTAGCTCAGACGATGATTTTTCGTCATCATGCCATTGATCCTTGTTTTGCACTTGTTTTACTTGCTGGTCCTGTTGCTTACTAGGTTCAGATCGATCGATAGCTGCAGGGTTTTGAGAAGCATTATCGTTTTTCTTGTTCTTGGCATTGATGGTGTTGTTGTTGTTGCTGTTGTTATTTTCAATTTTGTTCCCTCAAAGATAAGATGCAAAGAAGAGGTACCCTTTGCAAATAATGAATTCAACAGAAGGTGAACGAACATTGTTCGTCGTGGGCTAAGGCTTTCACCTTTGTCCCTTAACTGGCCCTTCTCGATCACCAGTAGCTACCTTGAGGAAGCTGAATCACACACCATTCCTGGCATGCCACCTTTTAAGCCTCCACAATGGGAAGACACCTCAAGTCTTGAAGGGGGCAAATCCCATCCGGTTTTAGCCGTCCGGCTGCCCCCTCGCGATCCCACGAGGAGTCGAACCTCATGCACCATGACCAACAGCAGTGAGCATATGCTGCTGCTGCTGGTCAGTGCCATTTACCCAATGGGGATCTCTACCTTTTCCCTGATCTCTCTTTCTCTCTCTCTCTCTCTCTCTCTCTCTCTCTCTCTCTCTCTCTCTCTCTCTCTCTGTGTGTGTGTGTGTGTGTGTGTGTGTGTATGTTTCTCTCACATTCTCTCCTCCATTTATTCTCCCTCTCCATCATTCAATCGAGCTATGAAGTCCATCGTGAAAAAGCCACAAAATCCCATCTTGTCAATTGGACGTTTCCCTTAATGATCAAAGATACCTGGTAGCGATAAACTCTCGCGTGGTTGCGGGTGAAGGGCGATTGCGAAGCCTAATGGGTTATGTCTTACACGACCGGTGTGTTTGTTTTTGGTTTGGTGAGATTCCGGATTCCTTCTCCTTCTCATCCAAAGCCGAACCGATGGTGGAAATACAATGAGATTTTTCGACTGCGACAATGGTCGAATTGGATGCGGTGTTGCATTTTGAACCTACGACAATCTCCGAAGATGTGTCAGGCTGTTTTCCCTGTGTACCTTATTAACGACATGTATAAAATACGAAAGACACCTAAAATATGCGTTTGCCGATAAAAAAAAACCAAAAAAATGCATTTTTGACACGTCTTTAATAGGTTCGGCTCCGAAAAGGGAGAAAGATTTTCATCTCAGATTTGAGAATAGAAAAGCTGTCCTGCATTCAGCAAGTCAATGTCCAAAATTTTCATCTTACGACATCAAGTAAAAGTTGATTCAGGGAAAAATCGGATTTTGAAATCCCGTAGATTCCACAGCTGCTTGATCTGAAAAGGAATTGGCTTGATCTGATATTAGAGAAGTGTACGAGTTCATCACACAACTCAAGGCCCCACATCACTCAAGTAACTTTTCATAAACCATGACCGAGACCACACCAGAATTGCAAACAAAACTGCAAAACCTCAGCTTAGCCGAAGGCGAGAATTGGAAAGACGTCAAAGATTTCATTCCAGAAAAATACATAACTAACGCCGAGAGAGTTCTGGGATGGGAATCAGGTCCTACAAGGATTCAAGTGGAAGTCCTGAAGAAATTGTCTTCCAATGAAGAAGCTAAATCTGAGAAACACATAGTGGCACAAGCTGAGATGGGTTCAGGGAAAACGGGAATGTTTTGTTTCGCCATTCTGAGGAAGCTAGATCTCAACCGAGGATTACAAGCTTTAGTCTTTTGCGACACCATGGAGTTGACAATACAGACTGCAAAAGAAATGTCTAAGTGAGTGACTTACTCTCGATCTTCCACTCTTCTTTAGCTCTCGCATCTCTCCACACTGACCTACAAACATGATTATTTATTTGGATGGAAGGGCAACAATGTTGATAGCAATGCACTTCTAATGAACAAAAATGTAGGCTGGCTGGAAATGATGTACGTGTCTGGACTGCCTTTCGAGGCGAGATTAAAAAAATCAATAATGAGGTGGAAGAGGGGGATCCACATATCATCGGTAATACACATCATCGGTAATATGTCATCCAAATGTTAAATTTTCTTCCATATATATTGAACGTTGATATAGCTAACGACGGTGTTCCTCTTTATTTAATTGATTTCCTTATTAATTTTGTTTCTTGGAACTCTGTTCCTCCATGGTGTGTTAGTCGGGACCGTTGGAACTCTGTTCAACATGGTTAAAAAACGGAATTTCAAAGGAAAGGTAACAGCTGGAAAAAAGGGAGGGTGATTAGGTCTTTTAATTGATGAAGATCTTACTAATTTTCATCATTATTGGTCATTAGGATATCGACCTGATCGTGGTGGACGAAGCGGATAAGGTATTATTCTCCCAATACAAAAGAAAGATGAAACTTGTGATAGGACTGGAAACATTGCACATTGCTTTGACATAAATTGCTCTGAAATGTTTATAAAGACAATTGCATATACTGGAGCTGGTCAGACTTCCAAGTAACCCTGACCAATCTATTCTCAGGGGCTTCAAAATGATTCTTGATCCCGATTACGTGCCTAAGCCTAAGCCTAAGCCTAAGCCTAAGCCTACGCCTAAGCCTAAGCCTAAGTCTGACCCTAAGCCTGGGCCCGGTTACGACATTGTGCGACTTACCACCACCAAAGACTTGGCAGGAAATCATATCAAAAAATTCAAAATAAAGGTAATATGTTCCATGATATTGTCGCGGGTATTCGAATACATTCCACAGGCTCATGACGTGCATGAGTTGTGTTAATACCAGTAGTATAACGAGGAAATCTCTCTTCATTGTTAGTGTAGCGACTTCAAAAACAAAATGCAATTTCTTGTTGACCTCTACGGATTCCAATCGGTAAGTACCATCAAAATATGGACCATGAAGCCTGACTACCCCCCTCCCGCTGTCAGAGATAAGTATTGTTCATAGCAAGGTGTGAGTTGAGCAAGAGAGGAATGGTTTAGCTATGCTATCCATTTTTCCATGTTGAAATATGAGAAATTGTAAGATTGTAGATGTAACTGTGGGTGAGATTCAATTTGAACCCAACGATAATTCCTCGTTGTCGACGCAACATTTGATGATTTTTTGGTCCATTCAGCGAACATTGTGTAGCTACAAATGTAGATTCTAACAGAGGCTTGCCAACATTAACAAATAACAGGATACACCAGATATGGGACAATGCATCGTATTTTGTAACAGTCATGCTTCACTTGGTCTACTGGATCAGTTTGTGAAAAAACATGAAGACATGAAGGACACGAAAGTGCTCGTATTGCACGGAGGATTGGGGACTAGTGCTCGTAAGAAGGTACATAGAAATGCTTTTTCATGTTTGATCACCGTGACTCGAGGAGGGTTTGCGGTGCTTCCCACCGATTGATGACAACCACTTTCATGTCATCATGTCACCAATGACTGTCATTAGGTCGTGCAAGAATTCAGTGAAGGTTGCCACAAAATTGTGATGTGCACCTTCGGCGTACTCTCGAGGGGCTTCAATCTTCCAGATGTTAGTGTAGTCATCAACTTCGAAGCAGCTCTTACACAGGTAAACCACCTTCATCGAATGGGAAGATGCGGTCGTATAGACCAGGATCGAATACCTCAGAAGGGAGTTTGCATTACATTGCTTGGAGATGGCTATTCTCCGGCTCAACCTAACAGAGCACCGGACCCGAATCGTGATGTAAACTGGTTCAAGAATATTGAGAAGGGGCTAAAAGAAGAAGTCAAAAGTGTAGAAGTAAATCGGAGAAATATAAAAGCCGTGGCAGAAGTGTTTAAGCATGCACAGCGTGCTGGAACCAGCAGAGAATGAGTTCAATTTGATGACAAATTGCTTGTAAATTTCATTTCAAAAATCATGTGATGTCGTAGCAACAGCGACATTCCTGATCAAAGTGCATCATTGCACATAGCCGACCGGCTAGCGGGTGCTAGGGTAGCAGCACAGTTTTGAGTTTTGAATGCACAGTTCGTGCATTGTCAATGATGGGCATGCTCCATGTTTCAAACATCTAGACATGCCATGTGCACAATGATGAATTTGCAAGCTCACGCCTCACGTCTACGCAATGCGATGCAAGTGATCTGAATGATCGCACACGTTGTTGCTTCCGCATTGCTTGAATGTGCATGATGTAGCCATCGTGCCATCACGTTGCACATCATTCATGTGCGAATGAACAATCGATTGCTCAAGATGTCAGCCTTGCTTGTCCACACATGCACGATGATGTCGGCACATTCGAACTTGCGTTGACTGTGGTGTGGTGAGCACGGCATGCGCACGTCATGTGAAACACGCGAGTTCGATGACGTGGTGCCTTGTTGTGTTCCATTCTCACTCCGAATGTTTTGATGACACAACATGGTGGTCTTGAAGGGTCCACCATTTTGCGATTTCTTCTGTTTTCACACGCCCTGATTCGTGAGCGCAACTTCCCTGACATGCAATTTGAGAGTTTGGCAACTTTGCACATCATCACATGAGTTCACGAACAATTTGACCAATGGACCCTTTCCGAGAGATTCCACTGCTTCAATTTTTGCACCTTCTGTGTTTGTCTCCACGATGTCTGCTTGATGATGTCGTTGCGTGCTGTTTTTCCCTGTTCACTAGGTCCCAATCTAGCAATCTAGGTCCTCTCATCACAACAGAGCAATCAGTTGGTCTGGATTTGCTGCTCGGACAGTGATCATGATGGACATGCAATGCACAACATGCATGACACACGCAGTGCATTGCTGTGTCTGTTGTGAGCATGACTGAACAGGAGGGGGGAAAAGAATTAGCTCCCTTCTCATGTTCGCTTCGGAGAAGGGCCAAGTAGTGCTCCAACTTCGGCTCCTGGAATCAAGGCGTCAGGCTCAATTCACCACGAAATTGGGAGACGGAAGGATGCACAAGATGCATCACAACCATGACACGTGAATGATTGGCATGACATGACAGAAGTGATTCTGAAAATTCAATTGCGAGCAGGAACGTGTGATGCGCACTGAAGATCACCGGGCCGCCAGAATTCACAAGAGGCTGCCTCCTTCCTTTTCGATTTGCCCCAATGCTGGTGTAGTTCAAAGTGTGAATCACCTCATCCATCTCTGGCATCTGGATGACGCTAGAAATGGACTCCTCTCTAGTGCAAGGTTGGCCTTGATCAGTGCATGGCTCGCCTGCCTGCTACTCCTTTACTCATGGTTTGACTCCTTTAAATCTTGTGACTTGACCCCTGTGTACTCCTTCGGCTGATCCAATTGTAGATAGATCATCAGCTGCTAGCGTGTAGACTTAGCTTTTGGAATTTTTTTGTCAGAATGAATGCATTGTGTCGAAGCACGGACCGCTCTTACACGCATGTCCGTACGATACGTGATGTGCAATGACGACAGGATTATGCACGTGTGTGGCAATCACATGGCATGGACACCTATCAATCTATCGATGCATGACATGCTTTATTATTATCAAATTGCATGAATCACATGATTTAGCTCACGGAGACACAGCATAATGCTATAGTACCCCACGTGTTTTTGCGGTTATTTACACTTCATGTCACTAGATCATTTTCTTCAATGTGAAGCATGCATGCGACCGGCCACCAACAAAACAGATTACGAAACCAACTGTGCATAGAACTGAAAGCCATCATGAATCGAAACGCGATGAGACGAAACGCTTGACTGAAGATGAAAAAGAAGCACGGACGCTGCGCGTGCTGCACGCCATCGACAAGCGAATACGTACCAGATGCTTTTAAATGCCATGAAACACACACACACACACACACACACACACACACACATGTACATATATGTATTTGTATATATATATATATATATATATATATATATACACATATGTATATGTATACATATGTACATATTAGAAGAGACAAATAGATGTGTAACCTCAGCGCTGTAGCCGCTGCATGTCTATCATGCACAAAATGTGTTTCTCCATTGGGTTTCAGAGTTGATGAGATTCCTTCACGGAGGTGTCGTCATCACTAGCATGTTAGTTTGAACAATGTAGCTGAATTTATTGCCTGCATGGTCAAGCTTTCATCTCACACGATTGTGCAGGTAGTAGTAGCAATGCATGTACACATTCTGCCTCTGAATGACATGAAAGTTCTTAACCATCGCCAGCTTATTAATGCTACGAGTTGCTACTGGCGGCAGCCCCACGCGCTCTAAGCAAACGAGCCAGCACTTTCTGTAGGTCATCGTTAACAATCGCGGCTCCAAGGCCAACCTGGAAGGACTTCTCTATCTGCAGAATGTTGCGCAGTCTTATTGCTTCTTCTTCATTACTAAATAATTTATCACACGCAGCCTTCATTTCCTCCTCGGCGAGATATCCTCGACACGTATCCGTAGAAGAGCCTGTCATTAGCAGCGCAATCTTTTGCATCAGAGCGCTGAACATCTCCGTCTGCTGGTCAATCCTCCGCTTGCGCTCAATCGCAGTTGATCTAAACCCGGAGACATCTGCGTGTTGCTTCTCTTGCTGCTCCTCTTCGATCAGCACCCGTATATCCCCGGCCAAGTTACATATATCAACGACTGCCTCCCGTGGGAAGGACGCGCAGCCGCGCTGTCTTTGTTGCTGCTGACTATCGTCACCTTCTGCTCCCTCCTTGGCTTCTGCTGCAGCGGACACAATCAAGTAGATCATAGATACACGCCCGGAAGTAGTTGCACAGTCTGTAGGCCCCACACAGGTCCTGAAGGTCTCTGCCTTCGGATGCACCCATTGTACGCACACAAAGCCTGGCTTTGTACATGCTTCCTTCCAGTCGTTGAAACTCCCCTCCCCTCCCTTCAGGCTGGGAGGAAGCGAGGGCTCAGCACTGTATTGGAGCGCTGCAGCCTCAAAGCAGCACCGTTCCTTGTAAGGGGCGAAATTCGTCACCAAATAGTGGTGTAGCGCGCAGACCTTCTGATCGAGCAAAACCTTTTCAGCGTGGGCCGTATCAGCGATCGCCGCGTTCTGATAGCGAAGCATCTGAAGATACTGAAGTACTCTACGCGATGTCACCTCAATAGCTCCCTGATCATTCTTACCTTTCTTCTTGTCCATGTCAGGCGAATTGCGGCTACCCTTCCCACCCTGCACCAACTGGGCTTTGCAGAGTGCCTGGTTGAGGGTACCAATCTCTTTGATCTCATTGACAATAAACATCGGCAGCTGGTCGACATTTTGCAAGGGACTTGTGGCCATCGCATCACCTCCACTGTTGCCGCCGCCCCACACACTATTCGCCAACTGTTCCTTCTGCCTGAGGGCTTGGGTAGCCTTGAGCATAAAAAAATGGGAAAGATTGGGGTCTATCAGAAGGGAGAGCCCATCCTTCGCGTCCTCTGCAGATATCTCACCTCCTTTGCCATCATCCGCCGCCTTCTTTCGTCGTTGTCCTTTTCAGACAAAACCAGGTTGTCGGCAGCGAATCTATGAACCTCGGCTGCAGTGGCAAAGCAAAGATGGATTGCATCAAGGTCGTTGTCGTACGCGATATGCGCTTCTGCAGCTTGAATGAGTCTTCTCATTATCTCCCTGAGCTGTGCCGTCAGCAACTTGTGCGACTGCTCTAGCGTTCGATCGGGCATGTGCTTGCTCGTCGTGGGGCGCGGAATTGCCGCACCTCTCTCAATATGAGCGAGGGAGGCGTGGCGCTCTGCAGATTTTGTTTGGGAGATCTGAGCTAGCGTTTCCACCCGTGCCCACAAGATGCAGGCGATGAGGGCATTGGATCGAGCTTGGAAAAGTGGATCAACGGACGCGCACATCATCGAATACCTCTCAGCACAAACGGCTTTTGCAAGCGCCTCTTCCAGATGTCCCTGCGCTGCGAGCGCACCGGCGAACTGGAGTGTGCTGGCCACCATGTTGAACACATATGGAAGGTGGATGTTGATCGGCAGCTTCATTGGCTTCGAACTGTATTTCTCCAGGCATGGATTCACACCGCGTTTCAGTTCCGCCCTAGCATCAATCTCCGCCTTGCGTTCCTCTTTCCCTTCTCCACCCTTTTCCTCCTCCTCTAGCGATGCATCATCTGCAGCGACTAGGGTCTTTGCTACCTTCCTGTCGAAGCTCTCTTGCAAGTCGGCCATTAAGGCAGGGGAGATATCGACACCAAACGTGCTTGAAACTATCTGAAACATGAGCTCTGCTTGCTCCGCTACAACAAGTGTATCCCATTTGATGCCGCGTCCTGCTCCTCCTCCTCCCCCTTCCCCTTTCCCTTCATCCTTGCCTTCATCATGATCCTCACCACAGAGGTTGTACAGGCTGGCCAACGTATGAGAGAGGAACATAAGACCACGCCCATATTGAAACCCTAGCGTAGGCATTTCGGAGACTGCTGGCAAACGTACCCACTTGAGCTGGGTCAATGAGCCTGCAGCCTCCTCAATCCCATTTTTCTGTTGCTTGTGCTTTCGCTTTTTCTTCTTGAGACTAATGCTCTTCATGAACTCCGGGACGGGGTCGACGCAGCTCGCGGTGAAAAGCTCCCAGAGCCGCCCAGCCGTAGAAAGAGTTTCTTGGAGAGGAGCTCCCTTAAACATCTGCATGGCTAACCGCGCTAATTCTATTTGCGTGAGGCTAGCGGAGTCATGGACACGATCAACATTAGGAGCGATTGCGGATATTAAGGCCTGAGCCTCCTCCATTCGACCTTGTTTCATGAGGAGTCGCAACAGCATCATCTTCACCTCATTCCAGTCCCTTATTCCCGGCGCAGCACGTGAAAGGCTTTCGCGTCGAGGAGGCAGCTTCTTTGAATTCTTTGCTTCGATAGATTCGTCAGCCTGGGCAAGCAGGTCTGCGGCGCGCTCCACAAGCTCTACAGCATTAGATAAGAGCAAGCGAGCTTCTTCCACCTCGGCGCATGCAAGGAGGCAACGAATCTGCATATGAAGGTTGTGAATGGAATAACGCTGCTGTGTAGGCGGAGCTGAATCCTGATCTTCTTCCTTTTCTTCCTCAGCTTTGCTGGGGTTAGTAGCGTCTATGATCTCGTGATAGATCTTTACTGCTTCCTCAAAACAAGACTGCTGCAGCTTTGCCTCTTCGCTGGCGACATCGCCTGCCTCATAGCGCCGGAGTGTATTTATATTGTGAGCAATCTTGGCAAGCATTTTAGCTCGCACCGCACGCACACGGTTTACAAGAAGTGACCCATACAGTTTTTTTATCTTTGCTGAAGGTTCGGCACCACCGCTCTCGTCGCCGCCCCCAAGGAGCCAGTCAACTGCTGCCTTATTCTCTCCTGGGCTTAGATCATCACAGTACTTATGCTGCTGCTGTTTCTGACCTTCTTCTGCTGCCCCTTCTCCTAGCAGCATCTCTCGGACAGAGAACCCCCCGCCGCCTGGGAACGGGAGGGTGGTCGGAAGATTGGCGCCCCGTATGATAGCAGTATACTCTGTAAAGACTTCAGAGAGAAATCCGGCATCCACGAGTGCTTCGCAACGGAGAACACGCGAGATGAGATGGTCCATGAGGCTGCGGCAGATGCTGGATGAGAGGTAGGAGTACAGACTTAGTATGGGCAATGCGCGGATAGGCAGCGTCACCCGCACCAGCTCGTCGGCAAGAAATCGGCACGTGTCCATCAACTGGCCAACGCGGAGTCGTGATTCGTCTGCGAATAGATGTGGGCCAAAACCAGGCCAGAGATCCAGCGGCTGGCTGTGTGCCTTGAAGTCACACAATCGCACTGGATGCTGCAGTGACCCGGCGAAGAGGCTGGCGCCCAGAGCGGCACCGAATAGTACGTTATCGAGGCGCTGTTGCACGTTTTCTGCGCACGTATGGCTGGCCGCCGTAGCAAGGAGCATCATTCCTGTGACGCAATTCCAGAAGCCAAAGCGCTCCACAAGTCCCTGATCAGCTTTCTTGTTACCTCCCTCAGGCGTCCCGCCTCTGTCCTGGTAGAAGAAGTAGTCGTTGTCATCATCGTTGTCGAAAACATCCTCCGGCCTGAGGCCTGCTAAAGCAAGATATAACGGATAGATGGGGAGCGTCTGGGTGGCGGTGTTGCTGGTATGCGATGCGAACTCGGGTATCAGGGACGATGGAGAGGAGTACATGATCTTGCGCCTCACAGAAGCTGCATCGAGCGTGAGGAAGATGCAGTCTACACCAGCTTTCCACTGCTGGCTTGCGGAATCGATCTCATTTTTGCTGAAGAAGAATGAGCCAAGCTCAAGGAGCGCACGTGACATAAGCACGCTCTCACGCTTCTGGCGGAGCTGTTGAATGCTCTGCTTGTACGTCCGAGCGACACGCGCGCTCGATACCAAGGCAGCAGATGAAGGCCGAGTCCTGAGTAGCATACGTGTGTGAGTATATACGCGTGAACATTCATGAGCATGTATGGCAGAGAACAGGAGGGATAGAGATGCAAAAAAGAGGGACTAATCATTCCTCACTCACCCTGTCATGGTTGAGGCCTTTGTTACCGGCCGCGTCGCCCCACTGACCACGCTGCCGCCGCTTTTCTCTTCTCCTGCTCCCTCAGAGCCGGATATAATAGTGGCAACGCCGAAACCTTCGATAGCCGTCGCTGCTTGGTCAATGTTGTGCGTGCTGTGTTGCGTAAGATAATAGCGCGCCTTCTCGAGCACGAGAAGGAACTTCCGCATCTCGCGCTCAATCACTGTTGCCTCATTGATGAACTGCTGGTAGGTATCCTGAGCGTGCCGGGAAACGATCGTTCGAGCCTCAAGCTCAGGTACGATGACGGCGCGTTTAGCCTCGAAGGCAGCGCGTTCTTCAGCAAGAAGGCGGTCCTGCTCTTTCTTCCCTCGCTGCGATCGAAGCTGCTGCTTCCTCTTCAGAATTGCCTTCTCTTTTGACTCCATGTTGTCGGTTAGCTCTTTCAGCTCGAAAGCCGACTCATCCCGCTTCGCGGTCGCTCGTGTCATGAGCTCTCTTTGCGCAAAGACGAGCAGCTTGGTCACTCGACGTTCTTCAATATTCTCAGTAAGGTGGTTGAACGCCAACCCTAGCTCAACGAGCTGCTCCCACCTCTCGTCATGGAACAGCACCTCCAGAATGAAGAGGATTACATTGGATATCCATTCCAGCTGCGGGCTCAGAGTTGGATGGCTGGTGTACCTATATGGTGAAAATGTTCATTACTACATCTAGAGTTGATGATAATGATGATAATGATAATGATGATATTGATGATGATGATGATGATGATGATGGTGATGACGATGACGATGATGTTGATTTGTGGGCGATGTTTACAATTGACACTAAATGTAAAGATCAACATTCCGATTCTCAATTGGATCAGTAATCATTCTAGCAACCAGTGAACAGCAGCTGAGTCCTCCACGGTAACGAGATGATTATTGAGAGATATCTGTTCAACCCGATAATCTTCCAGCTTCCTCGGATGCGAAGGAACGACTTGCAGAGGATCTGTGGAGGGAAGCATGGTAATTTGCTTGTAGACGACCGCATTGCCGCCTAGGGAGAAGAAAGTTAGCCGCTTTCCCTTGATCTCTGCGCTTGTGTAAGTCAGCAACTCGCGATAGCCACTGCTCCCATCGGACGATGTCGACGATGACGATGATTGCGATGCAGCAGAAGAGGAAGAACTACTCCTCTTTCTCACTGAAACTACAACTCGCTCAGAGTCGACACGGATGGAGAAGAGACCGCCGGTGCCTCCGCTTTTGAGATCGATGTCGTCATCGCCGCCGTACCCAACTTCCTTGAGTACTACGCGTTCCTGGGGAGTGTAACCTACGGACTGACGTAGCAGCCTGCAGGAGCCACCCGATATCTCAATGATATATGAATTCGATCCTATAGACTTGGCGCCACTTATCCCTAGGCATACAAAAGGGAGCTGTTGCTTCTCCTTTCCCCCCTCTTCGCCGCCATCACTGCTAGCGCCATCAGGAAGAACATTGAGTTGAAGCTCTCCATGCCCTGGCTGTGCGAGTCGCCACTCATCTTTCCACATCTGAGAGACAGGATGACGACGACGACAACGACAACAACGGTGATTACGCAAAATAAACAGAGCCATCGTGTGACTCAAGTGTGTATGTGTGTGTGTGTGTGTGTGTGTGTGAGAGAGAGAGAGAGAGAGAGAGAGAGAGCGGTTTTGCTACAGAGTGTGAGGGAAGAAAGTGCCAGTAAACGCAGTCAAGTACCTTGCACTTATTGCCGAGCAACTTCTCCTCAGAATTATTAACGCTCGGATACGGCCCCAGCTCTCGGGCTCTGGCGGATGCGAACTCTGGACTATTTTGCACAACAATAGAAGGGTAACAGGTTGATGACGTGGAGGGGGAGTTTTGATTGTCATGCTTCTTCCTTTCTTCCCCCCCTTCCATCTCCTCCTCCTTCTCCTCCTCTTCGGCTGCAGCCGACAGTCTAGCCAGCATTTCGAGGATTGCCTCGCCCATCCTTCGCAAGTGCTCTACAACAGGCGCAGCATGATTGCTCTTAGCATTTTCATCTCCTTTCTTTCCCCCCTGCTGACGGAGAGCACCCTCTATCCTTGAAAGCTGTGCCACGCGGTAGGGTCTGGCTCGCATAGATGATATAGAGTTCCAGAATACACGCACCGTATTCTGTAGCTGAATCCACGCACGTGCTGAGCTGGCAGCCATACAGGCTACGGAGGCGCTCCGCCAGATATCAATCGCCACAAGGACCTCCGCCACATGCATCGGTTTGAACTTCTTGCGAAGAAGCTCCTTCATCGCTGCAGCTTTGGAGACGGGGTCTTCTTGTTTCATTTCTGCCGTTTCTCCATCTCCATCGTTTTTCTCTTCCTCAGTCTTCTTCTCTTCTCCTTTTCCCTCTGCATCCTGGTCACCTTCCCCATCTTTATTCTCTTTCTTCGCTCGCTGTGGAGCGAGGGAGTGGGAGGCAGCGAAATCGGTCATCTTACGCCACTCTACGCCAAGGTCATCGGACTCAAGAGCGCCCCAGTCCACGTGCTCGTCGATGCCAACACACCCGTAGACGAGAGTGCTAAGAATCTGCCCTTTGGACGGGATCTCCTCGTTTGAGCCCTCACTTTTTCCATCGCTTCCTCCCTTCTTCTTGTCGCCTTCATCTACCGCTGCCGTCGAGTCTCCACTAGCCTTTACGATCTCCCAAAGAGCTTGCCGGTTGGTGCAGCGAAGGCGAATAAGCTTCTCCTGTGAGCAAATGGCTTTAAGGCGCTCGATTTCACTCAACCACAGTAGTTGGTATGCTGTCAGTTTCTGCGTTGTCTTCTCTGCGTTGTCTTTGCTTTCCTCTCCATCTTTCTTTTCCTCCTCTTTTTCTTTCTCCTCGACATCGGCTGTTGCTGTCTGCTGATGAGCCATCGTCTCGCCGCGGACGAGTTTGATTCCATGAATCTCACCGCGAAAATGCTTTCCAAAGTCTCCCAAGGCGAAGCGGAGCTGCACGGTGTTGAAGGCGATCAGGCCAGCCTCAGCCTTGCTTGAGGTCGCATTGCACGTGAGCGTGAGGTGGGTTCGGTTGTACTCGCAGGAGAAATTGTTCCATTCCCCCATGTTCATGGCTGGTCCCTTGATCCATGGCTGCCCTGCGAACCTGAAGCAGAGGTGGCCTTTGCGAAACACCAGCAAGAAGCCTCCACCATTGGGGTCGTCGGAGCTTGGTCCGCACTTGTGCACGATACCGGCTGGGTCGAAGGTCGGCTTTACGCGCCCGGTAACCACGAAGTTGTGCATCCAGTCCGACGAGCTCACTCCCGTATCAATCGCTACAGTGGGTGTGCATGGCCCATGCTCTGCTACGACACGTTTTATCTGCTCGTGAACCGCAGCAAGTGCATCGTAGCGCAGAGAAGGGTTTTGAAGCTGGAGGGGGGGTACATTACTATCACCACCGTTCTGCCCTTGGAGCCATCCTAAAGCCTTGGAGTAGGTTGAGGAGGCAGCGTCCCCTTCCACTGAATCGGTGGAAGTGAGAAGCAGGGTGCTGCAGAGCCTCGCAAGGAGCATGGGGTATTGCACATGTTCCTTCTTCTGTGACAATTTGGCGTGTACATCGTCCAGGGTACCCTCTTTCCCACCGCCAGTTCTAGTTGCCTTCTGCATCGCTTCGAATATCTGGGCCTCAAAGTCATCTTCTCCCTCGTTTTTCTTCATTTTCCAACCCTCAAGTCTCTCGTCGAAGCCTGCGGCACGCAGGGTATTCTTGCTAAATCGCAACCATGAGGCCCAACTGACCTTGCAGAGCTCGCTACCTTCCTTGCTGAGTGCTTCATTGTCAAGGAGAATGAGGAAGATGGCAAGCGCCCTGTCTTCAGATATGCACCGATAGCAGCTGCGGCGGTCTGGGTCGAAGGATATATCAACGTCCGGTACGCGCTGTGCGGCAATTTCCTCCGCTGTAAGCATATCGTCGTCCTCATGCTCTTCTTCATCGTTCTTGCCTCCCCCTGCCTCCTCCCGCTTCTTCTTCTCTTCTTCTCGCTCCTTTTGGATAGCTTCAATTTCCTGCTTGGCTTCCTCAAGTGCCTCTGCTCGGCGCTTCTTAAAGTCCTCTTGGAGCTTTGCAGCCTTCTCCTTGGCAGCCGCCGCTTCCTTCTCATCCTCGATAGAGGCCCTCTGTAGGTGCGAGAGATGGCGTTTGATGAAACGGGTCATAATATTACTATCCTTATCCCCTTGGGATGACGACTCGCCGAGTCCTCGATAAAGCTTGGTAAGCTCGAACAGCACACGTGCTGTAGCGGCGTTGAAGGACTCTGTCCAATCTCTCGGTGCCATCTTCTCGCGGATCAAGGAAGCGCCGATATAACATGGAATGAGGACCTGAAGGGTGGCTTGGCCCAACCCCGATCGCTCGCAATCCGGTAATATCTGCACGATATGGTTGTAGATGCGCTCGATGATACTACTCGCGACTTCCTCGTCTCGGGCGACCATGGCCACCTGGAGCGCCAGAAGGAGGGGGCGGGCCTGTCTAAGCACGTGGCCCTCGACGTGTCCGATAGGCGACACATATTTACCGCTCTTGAGGGAGGGCACTTTGGAATCGTATGTGTCAGAGCGCAACAGCAGCAGCTTCACCAGAAGGTGCAGGTTGGGCTCTGGAGCGAGGTAAATGGCCCGAGAATCCAGCATTTGGAAGTGCAGGCGGTCCTTCCAAGCGGTCGGTATGCATTCAACCTGGCACCGTCCGCGGGCGAAGCGATGAAGAGCTTTATCCAGAAATCCCGCTACCGCTGGGTAGTTCGCCTTGGCCGCCGCGACCGCTAGAAACCCCCAGCACGTATGCAGCGGTACGGGAAGGGCAGTTTGGATTGGCTTGGATGTCGCTCCGATGGCCCCACGGTCCGCCACGATCTCGCCGTCTTTGTTCACCCCAACCACGGCGAATGAGTAAGGGGTGTTGATATCCAGGCATGATACTTCCACATCTACCATGTTGGCACCTTTGGGCGGCAGCTGGTGCTCGACTCCAGTCCCAAGGAGCTCGCAGTCGATTTGAGAAACGTTGGTCCCCGTGCTCGCTTCTTTACCATACACGATGAACCCGCGAAGACGAAACCGGTTGATGTACCACTGCGGAATGATAGGCCGTAGGACAACGCTGTACAAACTCCGTGTCACCAGCAATGGCGCCGGAAGAATCTTCGACGACGACTTTCTGTCGTATTCGTCTCCCTTGCCTGCCTCATCTCCTTCTGATGAATGCACAATCTTCTCAATTTCTACTTCAGCATGTCTCGGAGGCGTGGGCCGTTTAAGCAGAAACTGCTGGGCGAATGTCGGAGTTTCTCTTGTATCTACCAATGATATACCCACGCGCGTGAGCATATGTCGCTCCTCCTCCTCAGCGGCACGAAGGCACTGAGAGGCCTTTAGCAGGAGCTCATGCTGCTCGTGACATTCGCGGCGGAATGATGCAATCTGGATAAACAGTAGCGCCTTCCAGGTGCTATTTGTGCCACAGAGCTTAATGAGATGGTTCTCGATGCTCTTTGATGTCTCCGGAAGCTTCAGCTGCGCAGTCATCGGATGGAAGGTCGATTTGAATGGTGCCATGTAGGTCTGCTCGTCAACTAATGTCTTGTACCTAGGACGAACAAGGACCAATGGTACATGAATAAGGATTGGATATTTGGAGAGAATAGTTACAAGTTACAAAGGAGAGAGCGAGAGAGAGAACGAGAGACAGTAGAATATCTTATGAAAGCCTCAAATAGCTACTACGAAACTACTACTATCATCATGAATATCTGGCTCAAAACAGAAGAGAAATCTTACTCTGTCCTGGCTTTCTTCGTTGCCCTATCGAATCCAACTGCCAGTGTGAGCTTGAAGTATTTAAAAAGTAGCGAAGTGTGATACGAAGCTAGCATGTTGGCTGCTCGTGAGGTCGGCACGGGAAGGTCGCGCTGAACACGACTCGCCTGGGTTCTCGGGAGCAGGGGGTGGAATGGAGGGATTCTCACTCGCATATCAAAGTCTGATCTGATGCACTTTACAAGGCCAAACCCATCAATTTTTGTCAGTCGGATTACGTCGGCACTACTTTTCTTCTGAATAAAATGCAGAGTTTCCTCGCAGACGCGCTGCGCCCGTCTGCGCCCTTTGACGTTCTTGCAGAGCTGCAGGAGCTCCACCACCTCCAAAGCGACGCCGCAGCGAGCCAGAGCGTCTGCATAGTCGAGGCGATGGAAAGTCTCATGCATAGCCATCAAGGACTTGACCAAGAGATCGCGTTTACTGCTCCATTTCTCTCTCAAGCCGCCAACCTCGTTCGCTGGAGTCTCTTTGGAATTTAATGCAAGTTCGAGCTTGTTGAGCTGTCGGATCCATACTTTCACTGGTAGGGTCCAGAGAAAGTACGCAGTGTCTTCGTATATCTCACCGTGACGCTGGAGCGCCACATTCCCCTTGAGTGCTGCGTTCATACTTTCAATAAGTTTGAGCGCGCTCTCCTCATCCACCTTACAGTCGCACATGGGTGCAAGACTTTGGAGCATGTGGCACTCGTATTGCCACGCGGCAATATCCTCCGCTGTTACTTGTTCGATGGGCAGGATCTTCTGAATGACGAGGCTGCTCAGATATTCGTGCTGATCCAGACGGATCAATGCAATCTCGACCAACTCCTTAAATTGTGCCCATGCTCGTACAGAAAAGGCGCTGCGGACCAGACTCATGTGCGTGGTAAGTGGTACGTTGCGCTCAAACTTTTGGGCTTCGTAGTGAGTTATTTTCATCTTGGGTGCGCCTTCGTCCTCATCGTCCCCTGTTTTATAGTCAGGCAGCAAGTAGGAAGCGAGCTTTTTGAGGAACGGCATGGCGCGCTCGAAAGCGGCATCGACAAGCCTTGTCAGGGCCGTTTGCTCGTCTTCATATGGATTCGCCTGGTCAAAGCTCGGATGTTTTCCGAACCCAGCAAATTTATTAAGGACAATCTTCCTGCGTGGATCAACACACGTCTGTGCGAGGGTATATATCGCATGCTGCTCCGTCTTGCAGAACCCAGTGATCATCGTTTTTATCTTATCTTTGTCCGGTGCCTCGAGCAGGGCAGTGTACTTAAACTTCTCGCTCTCGAGCGCACGCTGGCACATGTCTATTGTGTAGGCCTTCTGTATTGGGATATTACCGTCGATGTTCTCTAGAGATTTCAGATTCAGCACCTTGGGCAATCCTCCATACTTCTCGGATGTAATCGTATTTAGTGCGGCTTGAATTTTCCCGGCTTGATGGTATAGCTTGGCGATAGCGATGTAGAGTCGAGTGCGCCAGGGCACGTACCTCGCGGTGAGAAGGGGAACACTGGTCTCTATGCTTATCACGCTAAAGGTGAGAAACTCAACGATCTTCAGTGGACGACTGAAGGGCGTCATTGCATTCACAAGTTCGAACATATGGCAGCTCCCATTGTAGAGCAGATGACAGTGTTCTTCATCACCCACATTGAGAATTAGCTGTATGGTGTGTCTTATAGCTTCAAGGCATGCTAAAATAAAAAATCACTGGGATAAGGGAATAGAAGATTAACAAACGGTTATATATAGCACTTACCCATAACAGCATCGAAGTTTCTCTGCTCCAACAGGTTTGGGTCTTCCGAAATCGTGTCGTAGAACGCAGACATTGCCCTCATGAACAGCGCCCCCGATAATTTTCTATTATATTTTGTTTGGAGCAAGATTTTCTTAATAAAAGAAAATTGTGAATTGCATTATGATTGTTAGAGGAAATACTTAAGGTCCTGAAGCTGTCCCTTGCTCTTCTTCTCCTCTGCAATTTTCGCCTCTATTGACCGGACGATATCCAGGGTGGAAACGACGCTGAAGTCGTCAGTGCGCTACAAGTGTACATAATCAATTTATATTCTTACATGGGAATGCGAGCATGAAACATGATCGAATTATGATTTTCATGAATATATGAAGGGGCAGGGTGTAGAGGTCTTGTGAAACGATATAGATTAAGTTTCATACAGATAAGAAGCTCCTCAGTATCATCCCATAGCATTGCCTTGCTTCGCTGTAAGCCCTCAATCTAACGGAATCAACGAAAAATAAATCTCATAAATCCAGTGTGCAGCCAACTGCATCATCTCAGCTCTCACCTGTACAGTCTCTCAGCTGCGAAACGCATTGCTGCTTCATAAGGCCCACCCTTGATTTTTTTGTCAAGATCATATGTATTTTTCTTCAGCCATACTTTCAGTCTTCGTCGTATGTTGATTGCTGCGTTCGAGCTCTGGATTCCGAATCCAACTAATGTAACAAAAAGAAACACTTAGTTTGTCTTCTAGATGATGGCCAATGGGCTACATGGAATTAGTCGGTGATGCCAGTTCTTTACCTGAGCATGTTTTCGGATTCTTTCTAGCTCGGTCGTACGAGCTCAGGATTTGGTCCAACCCTTCTTGGAAGATCCCAACCTAAAATTTATCCACCAATCTTAATTCCCCCTAACTCCTATTCTGACTATGTTCGATCCACGAATTGTAGCTCTCAATTTCGGTCGACTACCTGTTTTTCAATATACTGCTCGCTGGCCATGTTGCACAAGCCCCTATTCAGGTCTTAGCTCCTACTCTTGGAATGGCTCGTGTGCGTTACTGGCGTTTCTCACTCCACGTGTAGACCGCCATTCCGAACCGTGTGAAAAAACAACAGAAACAACACCCCAACCTTTGAGATCCCAGAGATCTCCAGAGTTACTTCGAGCCGCATCCCAATTTTGCCCATTTTAAACAACCTAAAATAATAATAATGTGAGGGGTATCACGTCCTACGACAATAAATAATATGATAGGATTATCTACCCTTAATTTTTATATAACGACATCCTCTTTGTTATGTCTCAATGAGATTAATTGTATGAGTGTGCGTGCTTGGAGAGATTGTCACTGATTTGGCATGAAATGGATTTCGATGAGTTTTGTTTTCACAGAAATGGACATTGTGGTGTTCATCTTGTTCATTTATACTGATTTTACCTGAATTAATTGAACTAGATCTACCAAGGCTGTTCATTTGGCACATTTCTTGCGAAGTTGGTGTTCAAATGACAATGACAAATGTAGTAGGTTTTATGTAAGATAAGGGTAATATCATTGAATTCTGGAACAAAATCCCATTATTTGAAAATTGCTTAAGCCTAAGACGTAATTTCACAACAGCGCGGGCTTTCTACTTGTCATTTCTTACAATATTTCATTTCAAAAGAAAGATTATAGAATAATATGCGTGATTTTCCATTTTTTTCGCATAAATATTTAGACATGGTTGTCGCCTTTTTCATCTTGGATCACGTTACGGTAAAGATCTAACTCAGCCAAATAAGTGCGAATATCTGATGAAATGGCACTCGAATTTTGTTTTGAGAGGATTTCACACCGCTTTTCTTGATTGATGCGAGGTAAATATTTATCGCATAAATATCTAAGATTTGCAATCTTCTATTTACAATAAGCAAGATCACAACACTTGACCTACAAAAGCTTTGCGAAAATTCCAACCATTAACGATATTCCTTCATACCGAAGTATCCCAGTTATCATTTCTCATATTTAGAAGATAGATGTTGTCGCAAGGTAATAAGGAATGGGTTTTTCAGTAATACATCTAAAATACGGTAAGTTTCATTCAGCAAGCTACACAACCTAGTCTTAAATCGTGTTGGTAAGGTCCATCTAGCCCCCATCTCCCTGACCACAGCACGAGGGAAGAAAACAGACGGACGAAGCAGGGATGCTGCAACTTAAAGTTGGGAAATTATGTAAGCCGGGCCTTCCCGTGCTGTTTGCTACCATCTTAGCGATGTCGATGCCGCTGGTAATGTTCAAGTATTTTTTAGAAATAGTAGAACCTGTGAAGCGGACCACATTTGCTCCACAATGAGGCGCAATATAAAAGCCTCCTCAATATTTCACCCGAAAAAATGATTGTATATTCAAAGGTGGGGGGATTGCAAAACATCGAGCATGAGGTGCTCAATACTCTTGAAGGAAGTTCACCGAGCGGAGTCTTCTCCAGTCCTGAATCGGTTATGAATGAAAGAGGAGTTGAGCCAGCAAGGTTAGGATAAAATTTTGAAATTGAATAATGTCTTATAAAGTTACCTGCGTTTGTTGTGGCTAATTCCAACTCTTCTAAAATATCAGATGTCGGCTTCTTTCCTCTGCCTTTGACTACTTGGTGAGATAAGTGATTATATCAAAAACTGAATTTCTGCGGTGTACACTGGGGCTAATGTAATGACCAATTTTTACAAAATTCTAGATTCAAGGAATCTTGGGCTTTTCAGCATTTGCTACTCTATGGATCAAGTTTAAATTCGAAAATACAGAGAGGTACGCTCAGGATGAAGGATTCTTATAACCTTCACACACACCCACATACACACATGCACTCACATGCACGCACATCTACATTTCATATTATGTATCTAATAATCTGTACAATACTCTAGGGATATCCGATCCTTCGTGTTCGACACGACCAAGCAAGCTGTTAGCGGTGTCACTATCCACTTCTTCAACATTTTCCTAGGTAAGTTTTAATTAACTTTAATAACTCACTAAATCCACCCCTCACTTCATCTCTGAAGTTTGGGAGTCCCTGTGTACTGGGAGTCCCTGTGTACTAAGCATAGCACACACACACACACACACACACACACACACACACACGCAAAATAAAATCTGATGTTTACCTCGTTTCTTTATTGCAGCCAAGTTGTTAATATGGGGTGGCGGCACAACCAAAGCCGATGAGTGCGACGTGTACTTCGTCAACTTCTGCGTCGATATCTTCTTTGGCGTAGTGCTCGTTTGGCTCCTCCTAAAACCATATGAAAAGGCAGTGCAAAGGTGATTCATATTTCACACATATTCAACTCACACTAAACATACATACAAAATACACACACACAATTGTAATATAAATTAAATGTTGTTTGCCTACTTCATAGGTATCAACTTTCCTCACGGCAATGTGGCCACTACGGCGAACCTAACGAGTGGTCGCCGTTCTTCCTGCAGTTAATCGGGTTTTCGTTCTTGATGGTCGCCGTGAAGCTGATTTTATCTGCGTGCGAGTTCGTTTTGGCTCCCCAAATAGATCAGCTTGGGCACGCAATGTTCTTCTGGATGGATCCTAACCCTAAGTTAAAGCTAGTGATGATTATGATCGTCGCGCCATTCCTCTGCAATGTCATGTTCTTCTGGGTCGTCGACCAGCTCATCTCAAACCGCGAAGTGAAGAAAAACATGAGCTCGAGCGATGTGGAAGTAGAGACCACACACTACATGAAATCGGGACAGAAATTGTTCCGGGATGAACCTCCTAACGTAGTGATGTGAGTGGATCATTACGAGTATACGTGTACTGTGGAGACAGAACAAAGGCGAAGGCGAAAGACGATGAGAGAGAATCTCTTACCCATTTCCGTCATTCTCATCTGATCTACGCTGCTGCAGGAAAATCGGCACAAATTTCAAGATAATGCCAGCCAGAAAAGTGATGCTTTACAATTTTAACAAACCAGTTTCATCTCATCTACAATTGACCCGCCTATTGTGTTGATGATGACTAAGCAACAATGATGATTATAATAATGAGAAGATCCGTCCTTGCCGCACTCCCGAAGAGGGAGTCGCAAAAAACTTTTTTATACATTCAAGATGAAGTAGCACTTCATATTTAATTCTTTTTTTGTTCAAAGGTAGAGAGATTACCTCTAACAATTGACATGTTTTACGACGATTCTTGGCGGAATTTGAATTGCCTCTTTCAAAACAGGACCAATCAGGGATTACTATATCCTCATACTTGTTTTTTTTAAAGAACATGTGGTCATATAGTTTCCTATTAGGGTTCAAACCTCTTGATTTATTGCACAACTCTCAGCGTAATATGAAATATGAAAGAAGTTACATTACTCATTGATCTTTGCCAAATCTACGAAAGGAATATTAAGTGCATGCATAGCATGTAGTTCCTCCACGCAGAATGCCATATAGCCTGGAAGGTGCAGATATCTAGGTATGGCGCGTACAGCGCAGCGCTTTGGCACGCATGTAATGTTTTGTTAAGCTTTGTGCTCCTAGCATACGCCCATCTACGTGTAGCCGCAGCTGCCATGATAATAGACACAAGTAATTACATATCTGCTATTATCATAGCTACTCTAGGATGACCAATTATAAAATGTAATTTAATTTTCATTCATGACATCCGTCTCATATATGCCTATCTAGCTAGCTAGCTATGTGTGTGTAAGAAATGCTAGCTTTATATTGCTACGATACGCATACGTACGCGAATCAAAAGGAGCTAGCTACGTAGGTGACCATTGAAAAGATTCAATCACATCATTACATCCGTCTCATATTTCGTTTGTGTATAAGTAGATACCGGACTGTGCGCAATACATGACTGACAAAACAATATATACCGACAAAACATAGCGGCTTAGCTTGATTGGTAAGGCTATTAGAGATCTATTTATCAGTGGTACTGCTATCCAGAAGTCCACGAGTCATGTCCGGGTCCAGCTTCATCTTGCGTTTGATGGCTTTATTCCGATTCTTATTGTTGCTTTCGCCCCGCCAGAAATAGCTGACTAAACCTCCGACGTTATTTTTTGTTTCCTTCGGCTCTTTACCCTGCATCTCATCGTTGTTATCGTCTTCGTGGAGGACGGAAAAATTGGAGGCGTGGCGACCCTTCATGGAGTAACTCTTGCTACCAAGATAGCCATGATTGTCATCACTACTACCATTTATGCTACCCTTACCGGAGGTAACAACGTTATAGAGGGATTCTATGTCTTCTTCTCCGAAGTCAACCTCATCAACTATATCTTGTTGTGAACTGTAATCCTTGCTACTGCGTCCGCTATTTACGATATTTTGGCCGTCATTCTTCTTGGGCTTGATATGAATCGTGGTGTCTTTACCATTTTGTGCTCCCCCCCCATCATTGAGTGCATAGTAACTGCCGCTATCCACCACCTCCTCCTCATTGTTGCTGAAGATGCCAAATCGGATTGAGTTCCAGAATCCCTGTCCTTTTTTCTTCTTCCTCCAATAGAGAGTGGTAGAGGATGCCTCTGGTGATGCAGCGCCAAGAAGCAGCGCGTCGTCGTAAAGCTCCGGATTAAAACTCGTGTTAATGAAGTTCTCCCCTTGTTCATGATTAGCAGCTGATTGTAGAAAGTCCTTACGTACCCAGGCTCGGGGGATTGCACTCTCTTTCGTTCCTTTCTGCTCTCCAGAGAGGGTATCGGCTCTCTTTATCTCTTTAATATTGTCAAAATCCTCGCTCTCCCTATTTCCCCCTCCTGGGCGCTGTTTGCGCCGTCTTTGCTCGCGTACGCATGGTCGGCCTGGGATGCCAATGAGCTTCATTCCAGGCGAGTCATAACGGCCAGGAAGGATAAGATTGAGGCCTGGTCCGATATCGATATTTTCTGTCAGTCGAACACCAGGAACGACCTGTGTCCCGGAGCGCACTAGCCTGCAGCCTTTCCCTATCTCGATGGGCTCAAATCGAAGGTGCCCTCTCAGGAAGTTATGCCCATACGCGGCGCATCCAATGAACGCGCCGTCACCGATGTCGTAGATATCAGCCTCTGGGAATAAAGAGCCGAGCCCGGAGAATCTCACGTTGCGACCCACACGTGCCCCATACCATCGATACACGTATGACACGATGCCAGTCTCCTTGAGCGCGCCCAGGATGCCGTTAACCCGGTACATCAGGTGGAGATTGAATACCCACATCGCGTGGTATCTGCCTCGCAAAGGGTATTTGCGCTCGGGATCGACGCGACCCATCGTCAGCCATTTCACAGCCAAAGCAATGAAAATATACACGATGGAGATGAGCAAGGAGAGCACACTAAGGACCGCCAGGACGACAGCTGTCATCATCATGATCCACTCGCCGTGGTTTCTCACGACACTATTACTGGCGCCGTACTTGGGCAGGCCTAGCTTCTCCGGGTTGAAGAGCACGTACTCTACGGCTGCGAAGAGGAGCCCGACGGCACCTAGTTCCATGCACATGTGAAGCGAGCTGAGAGAGACAAGGATGAACGTATAGAGCGTCATCGGGGCGTAGATGCCCTCCGGCCGGTATGATACGCTTGCCCTATAGCCAACCCTTGTCGTAAAGCTCCGAACGTTTTCGTTACGCTTGAGGATCGCCATCGCTGAGACCGCGCCCGTGCGTTGGATATGCGTGCCGGCGGCAAGATGGGAGAACGGCCCAACAAAGACTTTCTCCTCTACGACGATAGGGTCAAAGCTCACCTCCATTCTCTCTTTGTGCACTGTTACAAACCCGATATAGGGCGCGTTGCCTATGTATGCGTCGCGGCCTACGGTAAGAAGATCCGGAGCGATTTGCACGCCGTCCCACGAGCTCACGATCGACGACATCTTTAAGTTGGCACCCAGGAGCCAGTACCTTCATTTATCGTAATCATATTATTGGAACAGCAGTGCATTCAAGCATACAGAGACAGGAGGCTCCTTTTTCTTAAGTTAGGGGAGATGGTCTCTCTCTCTCTCTCTCTCTCTCTCTCTCTCTCTGTGTGTGTGTGTGTGTGTGTGTGGACAGATGGAATCGTGCGTGATAGATGTCATTATTGCCAATGAGATATTGAGGAAGAAACTATAGTCATGCTTGCGTTAACGAGTTGATGTTCAATCTACTACCAGACGGTTTGCACAGGTGTCGATTCAAAGTAGGCCAGCAAGATCATATCACCGAGCGCGATCAAGCGGCCTGCAACCTTGTGGCGCACGCACAAAAGCTGCGTGAGTGCTCGTCGGCCCGCTCGGACGCGGCCAGTGAAGAGATACTTGTTGATGAGCGCGACTGGGAAAACACAGGCCTGCATGGCTCCTAGAAGTGCAATCGTGAGAACCATCGTGATAGACCAGAAGTCCCACTTAATCACCCCCCCCCCTCCGTCTTCCTCGCCATCTTTGTCAATGCCCTCCCAGATCGCCTTTGCAACCGCGGCGCGCACAAGGAAGCCGGACATAATGCACAGTCCGCTACAAAAGGCGAGGTATATGAACGCAACCGCCTCCAGGCAGAACATCGTAACACCGCCTCTGGGGAATGCAAGCGCGCTCTGAGGCACGCGTTTGTAGCCAGGACTATTGGGCTTCTTGAGGTAGGAATTCTCCCCGGTGACAACGCAGAGTGGTGGCACGTAGCCCTGGGCAAAGGCATAGGGTGCGAGCATTGCGCGTTGGCCGAGGCACGCGCCTGGGCCGACCCTTGATCGGATTGCTACCAAGCTCTCCGCACCCACGGTTATGCGCGCGTATTGCACGAAAACGCCGTCCTCCGTTACGCCTGGTGTTGGGGAAACCATCTGTTAGGTTGATGATGCTGGTGCTGATGCTGATGCTGATATTGCTATTGATGATGGTGGCGAACGATGAGATTTTATTTCAGTTAAGTAATTACTTGGGTTCAGCGATGAGCCGGACTCGATGACAGCTCCATTGCCTATTTTGATCAGGTCATAACCGGTGGTGATCTCCCCGTGCAGCGTCACATCCGAGCCTATGGTTGCCCCTAGCGCTCGAAAATACCTGCGGGGGTTGCAAAGGGGATTGTAATCGGAAGTAGTAGTAGTGATAGTAGTAGTAGTGGTAGTAGTAGGAGAGGGAGGAGTACGGAGGAGAGGAAGGAGGAGTTGAGTTGAATAATGGCATGTAACTATAGTTGGCGATATACTAGCGACATCGTAGTGTTATTCTCTTTTGGATCCCACTTTCTTCTTCTTCTTCTTCTTCTTCTTCTTCTTGATCTCATTATTGTTTTTTTTTTTGCTGTTGTTGTTTGTTGTCGCTCAACATACGTTCTCTGAATGGGGTCTGGAAGCGAGTTGAAGACCCAGCCAATAGGCCCGTCCAGCCCCCCTACAAGGTCATACAGCCCGTATCTCGCACCTTCCCATGACCACCTAGCAAGTAAGTAATTAAGTAAATAAATAATCATCATCATTATCGTCACATTTCTTAACATTCCAAATCTTTGACTACTACGACACGGTTGCTACCGCCGTAAGGACGGCAACGAGAGAATATGCTCGATACTCTGCTCCTTTTTGTCAGCTGTACCTGTGGAAGTTCCCCTCTCGATATCTGCCCACGATAAGCCACTTGAAAATTATGAGCGCGATCATGGAGCACGCTGTCCAGAGCGTTAGCATTCCGCTGAACCACACGGCAAGCTCCAATGCAGAGCGTGCCTCTACCCTATTATACCTGTAGCAGAAGAAGATTTTTAACATCAATGAAGATTGACAATATCGTTAGGTTTTTCTCTTCGTTTTCCTGATCTCCTAACAACTCTGTCGCATATGGTTTATACCTTTAGTGTTCGTATCGCCCAAGAGCAAGCAACCATCATCATCATCATCATCACCATCACCATCATCGTTATTATCACCACCACCATCATCGCCATCATCATTATTCTGAAAACCTTTCCGAGAAAAAGTGCGTTCTCTCCTCGATGAGGACGATGGGTACAAAGCCTGCTGCATACACGCTCAGACGTAGGAGCGAGCCTAGAATATTGACCGCCATCTGGGTGACACCCTGGGGCATCATGACTACGTTCAACTCGTGCTCGAGCTGCAGCGCTCTCCTCTGCTCAGGAGAAACCGGCTTCGAGGAAAAAGAGGACAGGGGCTGCTGCTTCCCATCATCCCGACCAAGTAGTGATTGATGCATTGACGTTGCCGCCTTTGAGTCGTAAGCAGAGTTGTTGTGCGAGGACTCGTGGAGGCGGTCCCCTTCTCCAATCTCTTCGTCGTCCTCCCTACCACTTATCTCTCCTTCCGTCAACTGCCCATGCACGTAAGCTGCGAGCTGCCCGACCGACTGAACCTCAAGAACGAGCGTAGGAGGAGCGTCCACGCCAAATCGCGTACCCACCGCTCGGAGCAGCCTGGGCATACATTGCATAGTTTTCATGCTCAGCATCAACAACGGTGGTGATAATGATGATGGCGCTGATAGTGATGATGCTAGAGAGGACGTTGACGTTACTTTAAACGAGATAGCATGCCAGCTATAAATATATATATATATATATATATATATATATATATATACATATATATATATATATATATAAATATATAATACATGTATATATCAATATTATGTGTGTGTGGTGATGGGCGAGGATTACTCAACAAAGTCCAGCGAATCGATCCCAAGCTCGTTGAGGTCTGTCTCCTCCTTTACGTCTACGATGTCTGCTTGCTCCCCAAAGCCACCAGAAACTACCACATCGATGACACCGAGTGTGATATCTTTGAGATTGATGCTCTTCCTCTTCGTCTCCTCCTCCCTCCTTTGAGCAGACATCGGAGAGAGTCTCTCGAATCCTCTCATTACAGTGGCTGATGATGGAGAGGAAAAGGGCGACGTGGTGGTAGTGGTAGCAGCGACGTTGCTGCTGAATGCTCCATTATTGGACTGTTTGACGAGTAGCTGGGAAGGTCCCATCTGCATCGGCCTCGTAATGTCATCATAGCTCTTAGCATTCTTCGTAGTAGTGGAGACGCTCTGGTGATTTTGGACATGCTGCCCCGCCACCCACTCGATAAGGTCGCGTACAACGGTTATCTCTAGGACCAACGTGGGCATTGCGTGCACTTGCATTCGACGGTTCACCTGGCCCAAAACCTGAGTAGTGTTGGTAGAAATATGGAGGCAGAATGAGAATGATGAGGACGCGCACGCATGCTATGGATATCGATGACACGGTGGTGTTTGCTGCTGCTGCTGCTGCTGCTGCTGCTGCTGATGATGATGATGACCTCGGTCCAATCAAGGGAGTCAATGCCCAGGTCCATGAGCTCCGTATCTTCGGAAAGTGAAATCCCGTCACTGACAAATTCCGCGAGAATTGCTATACATTCTCGTGCAACGTTATCGCGGCTCGTAGCACCTCCATTTACTACCACGTTACCCTTCTTCTCCATCCCTTCGATCGCCCCCTCCTTCTCATTCACGACAGGAAGCAATCTAGTTGTGGTGGCAGTGTGCTGATGACGACGGTGTTGCTGTGCCTGTGTTGTTGCCATCTCCACAGTCGCAGCAGCAGAGGGCAGCGAGCGAGCGAGGAAGGACCGATAGTAAGGCATGCGGCTGAATAGTCGAGGGAGGGGGGAGGAGGAGTAGGGCTGCTGCTGGAATCTACAGATTGCTACAACAGCGTAATCGACGTAGAATCTGCTATCCTTCGCCTCCTCCTCCCCCTCCCCCCCCCCCCCCCCTCCTCCTCCTCCTCCTCCTCCTCCTCCTCCCGCTGCGAAGTCTTCGTTCTCCATAAGAAGGAGGCCGTCAAGAGGTGCAAGGCACTGCGGAGGCGTCATGGCCACGTAGAGCGACTTGCTTTGGCTACGCGTATTGGCCAGCTAAGGACAACCAAGACAAAAAAAATACGGGGTTTGATTAGTGAAAAATGCTGCTGCTGCTGCTGATGATGATGACCATGAAGAAGTTTGTTTGGACAACTCTGCGGCTGTTTGCACACCCACACTTGGGTCCACAGAGAGGAGAGCGCAAGGGAGGGAGGGAGGTAGGGAGGAAGGGAGGGGAGGAGAGGGGGATTCATATTTTCACGAATATGTATTGACTTGCTCTTCTTGATATTTTGCAAGTTTTACTAGTGTAATGACTACTACCACAGTAGCGACTGCCATCCCAACGTCTGCCCAGGGCCCCCATTGCACGCTGAGAGCCCTCAGTCCTAACCTCCTTCTGTGTCGTGCTAGACCGTCCAGGAACGCATTGGCTGCGGCGTAATTTGCCTGGCCAGCATTGCCCATCAAACTCGTCACGGATGAGAATAGCATAAACATCTTCAACCGCTGACGACGATGCCCCCCCCCCTCTTTTGCTTCTTCGATATACTTCAGCACTGCTTCGTGCAGCCATTGCGCGCCAACGGCCTTAGGGACCAGGACCTTGTGCGCTCGGTCGATAGTCAGGTTTTGGAGCAGCCCGTCGTCGAGCACGCCAGCGCAGTGGATGACCCCTGCGAGGTTGACTCTCACACGCCGAACGAATCGGAACACCTCCTTCCTATCACTCACGTCGCACTTCACTATACTCAACCGCCCTCCTATTGTTGTTGATCTTGGCGGTACGGCACCGCCCTCCTTTGCGTCCTTCATTTCCGTCCGATCCACCCTCTCCTCCTCCTCCTCCTCTTGCTGCTGCTTCCTCACGAGGGCTTCTGCAGCGGCGTAGAGGTGCGCGTTGGAGTCATGGACCTTGCCAGATCGCGAGAGCAGCAAGACTTGCCGTGCTCCTCGTCTTAGCAGCCATGAAGCCATCACGAGGCCTAATGCTCCAGTCCCGCCCGTGATCGCGTATGTGCTGCGCTTAACTCCATCATTCACATGACCACGGGGAGAGGGAGACAATGGAAACGGCAATGATGGCGATGCATCGAAACGGCGGCCAAGATGGCGAGGAATGGCAGAATCGTGGGCACGACCCACGGCCTCTAGACGGCGCACAAAGCGCCTCATACCCATCTCTCTACCATGGGTATTGCTGTCACTGGCATTGGTGCTGCTGCTACCTGCCGTCTCCCCCCCCTCCTGCACTGCGGGAAGGTACAGCACGTCCACGTCAGGAATGCCAGCAGCAGCATCATCAGTTCCACCGAGACGGACCACGTCAAACACCTCCGTAGCAACTCGATTTGCTGCTCTTATCGCCACCGATGACGACACCGCTGCTGTTGGCGTCGTTGCTGATGCAGGAAGATCGATGAGTCGGATGCTCAGACTCCCCCTGAACTCCATGCGTGAGGATCGGCACAAGCCCTGCAGAATCGAGCCGGAGATTGTTGAGAAGAACGAAGGGGAAGACGATTGCGATAATGACGATGGCGATCGCTGCTCCTCGAAGAGAGTAGCGTGTGCACCGAACGTAACCACGATGAGGTGCTTTGGCCGCGAGGATTCGCGGCGCAATTGTAGAGCCTTTAGTAGGAAGAATAGAGGTCCAAATGTTGAGGAGACAAGGCCTTCGCCTACCTCTTTCTTCTTCTGTTGTTGTTGTTGTTGTTGTTGTTGTTGTTGTTGTTCCTGCTGATGCTGCACGTAGACGATGGTGTCTCCTCGTTGCTTCCCGTCGACAGAGCAGCGATCTAACAGCTCGTTTGCCGCTGCGAGGCTCCTGGGACGATTCTCCACCCACTAAATACATCAATCAAAAAATGATAACTGCAGGTAGAACAAATAGATGGTAGGAGTGCCACCATCATCCCCGAACGTACCGGTCAACATCGCTACGTGGGAGTTCATACTTTTTCCTAGTTTACCAGTACGTGTTTCTTCTTCTTCTTTTAATTCCTTTCCTTCTACTGCTTCTTCTGATAGCTGCTACCTACTGCTCTACTAGTTCCGCTGCCAATTTAAAATGAAAAAAGAAGAAAGCGTAGACGACCAACGATGACAAAGATAACGACGACAAAGACGACGAAGACGACGATGACGACAACGACAATGACAACCTTCGTGTCCAAGGCACTAAGCAGCGTCCTTGTGAAGAGCGACGAAGATGGTGATCGTGATGATGATGATTTGGTTGTTGGATGAGTAGATTCGTAAGATGATGGCCCTAGCTTTCTATCTGTCACTACTACGATTGATGACGACGTTGATGACGATGCTCCTGCTACCCAGCTCTTGCCTGAAGCACCACCAACAGCTGCAAATCTCTCCTGGTCCTTATCCTCCTCCCACGTACACTGGAACACACTCTCGGTACCGTCACATTTGGCTGCTGCTTCTTCCTCGTAGCTGTGTTGAAAGAGTTGTGGTGGCGAGGGCACTCCAGGAAGATCGATCCAGTACCTCTTCCGGGCAAGTCCAGATGGTGGCAGCCGCACTAAATATTGTTGTCGTTGTCGTTGCTGCTGCTGCTGCTGCTGCGGTTGTCCTTTCCCCTCCTCTTTCTCTTCCTCTCTCTGCTGGTACTCCTCCTCCTCCTGCTGCAATCGGAGGAAAAGCGCGCGCATGTTCAAAGGGACTCCAGAGCGATAGAGTGATGCAAGGGCCTAGCCGACAGAAGATAATGGAAGAGAGAGAGAGAGAGAGAGAGAGAGAGAGAGAGAGGTTGTTAGATATGCTGTTTGTAACTTGTTCTATCGACTGACGACGAGGATGACATCAAATCTGCTCCCCCCCCCCTCCCATGACTATTACCTGGAAGATCTGATTGATATCGTCCTTTCCTTTGCGCAGAGTGCGAATTACATTAAACATGCGGCCACGTTGCCTAGAATTCTTGGTCTTGGTCTTCTTTTCCTGCTTTTTCACGTCACCATGTGAGGCGAACACAGGCTCCGCATGGACGGAGAGGTGTGGCTGGGGGCCAATCTCTAACGTCACGTTGCATTTGCTCGCAGTCAGTGCCTCCATGAACCGCACAGGACTCCTTGCCTGTCGCACAAAGTATTCTGCTGCATCCTCCCCTCCCTTTACCTCCTTGCCATCCACGCTAGATAGCAGGCGGATGCCGTGATGGGGAGGGAGGATTTTCACTTTCTCGGCAGCCTTCCGCAAAGACGCCAGGCATGGGGAGACCAGAGGCGAGTGGAAGGCAGCTGATACCTACATAGATGTAAGTACACAGCCAACGGTGCAGAAGGTGTGTCGGTTCAAAAACAGAGAAGACTCGAGTGTGAAAAAAGGTTTCAAAAGGACAGTTGAGAATGACAGAGGACTCGCATCAGCGCCATTAGTAATGTATGAGCATGACGATCGTGTCCTACTTTTCTTTTGCTGTTGTGTTGTTGTTCTCTTTTGGCATCATCTTCATCATCAATATCATCTACAGCTAAGCTCTCATTTCAGAGCTACACACTCTTTCATCACTGCTACGAAAGGGTGAACGATGATGGAAAATGCGACACTCACATCCAGCTGCTTGGCCTTCCACTTCTTCTCCTGTTTGAACACGCGGACCGCGCGCTCTATCTGCGCTATTTCGCCAGAGACGACAACTCCGAGGGGGGAATTCACGGCGGCGATCACAAGACCAGAAAATCCGCTTGCATTGAGCACCTCTTTAACATCGCTCTCCGAAGCACGAACGGCTACCATCCCGCCACGGCCTTGGCCGTCATTGCCGCTTACCAGAGATTTCATTGCCTTTCCACGGCCCACAGCTAGAAGGCACGCGTCTTGGAGCGTGAGGCTCCCGGCAGCACAAAAGGCCGCTATCTCACCTAAGCTGTGACCCAGGGTGGCCTGGGGCCTGATTCCGTGCGCAACGAACCAAGAGGCAAGCGCGTATTCAAGAGCAAACATCACCGGCTGCAGCACAGATGCATCTTGGAACATGATCTCCGCGGCAGTAGCAGCAGCGTCGCTATCTTCGTTGCCACTTTTGGTGTTGGAGGGGGGGGAGAAGTGGAGAAGATTTGCCAGGCTGCGCTCGCCTTGGTAGCCTTGCCATCCAG
The DNA here is from genome assembly GCA_000320545.1 of Bigelowiella natans CCMP2755. NCBI lineage: Eukaryota > Cercozoa > Chlorarachniophyceae > Bigelowiella > Bigelowiella natans. Next base: position 138,006 of record ADNK01000862.1, on the reverse strand, counting down.
GCGTCTCCATGAGCGCTTTGTCGATGAGGTCAAACTCGTGTCGGAACACTGACGACCGTCGGTACAAGGAGGACCCCATCCCAGCATACTGGGAACCTTGGCCTGATGTTGGATAGATGGACGCAGAGCGAATATCACGCATTATCATCAGCTTCTACACTAGTCATTATCGTCATCATCATCAACATCATCATTGTCGTTGTTGTTAAGAGCGACACTCTAATCGTAAGCATGGCATTAAGCTCTAGACGACCTGTGAACAGAAACACGATGCGAGGTCGAGAATGCAGCACGCGCTCCTGAACGGGGCTGCTGACAGCCGTTTTGGCAGCAAGTGCTGCAGATCCTGTCCCTGCCTTTCTCTTCACGGCACACTTTCCATTCGCAGCAGCAGTAGCTGCGATGAGAGTCTCCAGACTATGTGCGAGATCGTCGAGGGACGAGGCGATGCAGGTGGCGCGGAAAGGACGCAGGCGCCGTGAATGCGACCGCAAGAGAGCCAGGGACTTCGCGACTGCGAGAGCTGATACTGGAACCTCCTCGTACTCCTCAACCAAACTATCGTTTTCCTTTCCGCCTCTTCTGGTTTCTAGCTGGCTGTTTACGTACATTAGTAGACCAGTGGCGGTAGCCATGAGGGCATCCGACGAGTGAGAGGCGAGACAGAAGAGGAAGGGTAAAGGAGGACCGTCGCGATGCTCTTGCCGCCGTTGCTGCAGGCGCCATCTCCGCTGCTTTGTTTCGGTACTGCTACTGATGACCTTGCGTTGTGGTGGCTGCTGGATAAGGACGTGCGAGTTGGTACCGCCGAATCCAAAGCCACTAACACCGATTATAACAGGACTTCTTCTTCTTCCTCCTTCAAGGCTCCCGTTAATTCCATCGCCATTACTCTCGTTCTTATCAGCGCCATCATCGTCACTTAATCGCGTCTCCTCAGAGCACAGGGAGAGACCAAGCGGCTCCCATGGAACAAGCTATGTGATGATTACGAGAAATGAAAAAAGAGAAGACAACAAAGATGATGACGATGATAAGCGCGAGATTTCGATGGGTAGCTGGGTAATGAAGAGCGAATAAAATTACACGTTTAACATTTGGAAATATATATATATATATATATATATATATATATATATATATATGGGCTTGTGCGTTTATCACTACATCCGTGAATATATCGATACCACCATTACTTGGTACTGCTTTGCAACTTCCTTTCATTTTTCTTCTTTTTTTCCTTTTCATCTACTTCTCCACTACGACTACACACACACTATTCACTACTCACTCTGTTTGGCAGTTCAGCATGGAGGGTGGGCGGGATAATGGATGTCTTGGCAATGAGCGACGCCTTTATCAGACCCGCGATCCCTGATTAAAAAGCGTACGTCAGTAGCAGCAGTAAGAACAAGCGAAAACGTGTGTGTGCAGGAGCAAGTGAGCTAAATGTTACAGCAGATCGACACACAACATCGATGCATCATTACCCGCGGCGCACTCGAGGTGGCCAATGTTGCTTTTTGCGCTTCCAATAATAAGACGCTCACGACTGCCGCTACTGCTGTTTTCCCCCCTGAGCACTGTTCCAAGGGCCTTGAGTTCTATAGGATCACCTAGCCGTGTACCTGTCCCGTGGGCTTCGACGTACTTTATACTACGATATATCAGCTGCTCGCTGTTACCGGAACTATTTCTCGGTCCTACGGCAACCGAAGAAGCAGCATCACGACAGGCTGCTCTGAGAAGCTCTTCCTGCATTGCTGGGTTTGGAGCTGTGAGGCCGTTCGAGCGCCCGTCCTGGTTCACAGCCGACCCCACAATATAAGCATACGGAGGGCAGGAGGGGCGCAGGAAGAAAGGGATGGCTTGGGAGGCTACGGCGGTAGCATGGATGAAGATCACCCCAACACCCTCGCCACGCACGTATCCGTTTGCTGCATCGGAGCCGAAGCGACAGCGGTGGGACACCGAGAGCATTCCCGCTGTGGCGAAGGCTCTCGACCAGGATTCTTGCAGCTGGATGTTGGCTCCTGCGACCAGCGCGGCGTGGCACTGGCCTTGGCGGATGGCTCGCACCGCCATGTCAACGGCGACCAAGGAGGACGAGCAGGCCGTGTCCAGCGACACCGAGGGCCCCGTCAAGTTGAATGCGTACGATATGCGGTTCGCTGCGATTGAGAGCGACCAGGCCGTGCCGCTGTATGCGCTGGGCGGCGGGGCGCCAGGATGATCTCGGCACATATTGCCGTAGTCAGAAGCAGATATTCCCACGAACACACCCACACGTCGGTCGCGTAGCCGTGGTCTTGGAGATTCCGGCAACGAGGACGATGATGCGGATGGTGATGCGCCGTAGTCTACATACACATTCGCCTCCTCGTTATGATTGTCGTCGTCGTCGTCGTCGTCGTCATCCTGAGCTTCCCACACGACGCCTGCATCCTCCATCGCCTCCCGTGCACACTCGAGAAGAAGACGTTGCTGAGGGTCCATTGCACGCGCCTCACCCGCAGACACCCCAAAAGCGTCACGGTCGAACCCGCACAGCGTAGTTCCGGATAAGTATCTAATCGCAATGCAACACGGGTACATCAGAGACGACAACATACGAGGGTGAGCTGAGAAGAGGGCTATTGGAAGAGGCGTCGTATGGATTGCCCGCAGCGGGCCGTTGGCCTTGCTACTATGACAGCACAATACATGGCGGAATAGAATCGTCGGTGTTGCTTGACTATGACGGTTTAGACGTATATCGAGAAAGAAATCAATAGAAAATATAATATATATATATATATATATATATATATATATATATATATATATTTAATGCGACCCGCTCGGTCGTCCATTGTTGGGCCGGTCAGAAGGTGGTGGCACTATGCAGTCTTGACGTTGCCTCAGTAAGTTGAAGAAGTCTCTCGGGCTGTTGGCCCGCCCAGGGAGCCTGCAAGATATACCTGAAATTGCAATTTGAACACGCTCCTCCTGAGTGGTCGTAGGATGAGGCGCTATTTCTTCCTTGCCGTCATTCCGCCCTCGTTGTTTGCGTTGATCTTGTGGTTGGTTGGCACCCCCAACTCGCTTCTTCTTATTATTGTCGTTCTCAGATAAAAGATCTCCCAGAGCGGTCGTTAGGAGGCGCTTGGACAGCTCTTTGAGGGTCACGCACTCGTAGATGAGGGTCGGCGCCACAGGATCCAGCCCCTGCTCCTCTAAACAAAGCAGCTCGCTTGTCCGCCCAGCCAGGTCGACCACCCCTGATAGACAACGTATGTGTGTGTGTGTGTGTGTGTGTGTGTGTGTTTGTGAGTGTGTTTGTAAGTGTGACAGTGCCCAATCAAAAAGCAACATCTCTCACTGCGACCTTCCCCCTTCTCTATTTTTGCTTCTTCGCAGAATCTTGCAAAAAGAGGGGTCATACCCAGAAATATGACCACACACGCACCATTACCCATGGAAGAAAGGCCGATCTCAGCAACTGCAACTGTCGTGTCGATATCATCGACTTCCTGGTCGGTTGTCTCCGCGGCAATCTCCGTAATCGCAGCGAGCAATACTGCCTCGCGCCTGGCCGGTTCGATGACACACAGCTGTTGGACGAGAGGCGAGGGAGAGGAGGAGGAGGAGGAGGAGGAGGAGGAGGAGGAGGAGGACGGTGAAGTAGATGACAAGGAGGATGCAGATGACGCGATGAGCTCTTCTGGAATGAGGTCGAGAAGCAGCTTTGCGACGCCGTTTATCGTAACCCCCTCATAGATGAGGGTGGCCGGTACCTCGAGGGAGGTATCATCTGTGAGGCGAGACGAGAGCTCTACGACCAGAATTGATGTCAGCCCAATCTCTGCCACGGGAACGTTCCTGGAAAGAAGCGAATGAGAGGAGGGGGGGGGGGGAGAGAGATGGAGAGAGAGAGAGAGAGAGAGAGAGAGAGAGAGAACAGAAGTAAGGGGAAGAAAATGAGGGATTCTATCGCACCATGCGTTTAATTGGAAAACTCACGAACTGTTGCCTTTGTTCCCCTACTATATGCCGTTACTACTACTAATGATGCTACCCATCGAGGTCCTCCAATTCGCCGCCGTCCTCCTCGTCGTCTCCAAGAACCATAGTGGCAGTTCTCGCCACATGCGCGGCTACTATCATAAGCCGGGACTTTCTATCGTCCTTCCCGGTCGACGCCAACGCCGACGCGAGAGCTGCGATTAGGGGAGGAAGCTGTTTCTGCTGCGGCAGCTGCTGTTCTTCGCGTAGAGTCTCATCCACCATCCGCTTTGCTAGGGGATGGGGCACTCCCCGTCGTGTCTTTGCGTATCGCTTCCATTCAGTTGGGATTACAGCGCCGTGGGAGATATGTGGTTGCACGGGCGTTGATGATGCAGTAATAGTAGCAGTATCACCGGTGTGACTACTACTGGCTAGCTGCATCAGCGACCCAAGTGCCTCCATGCCGCCATCCAGAGGGACAAATCCCATTCCCAGGCCGCGCCAGTACCTGATCATCATCGCGAATAACGTCATCATTGTCCTTCACGAACACCCTTTACGGAGAACTTAGCAACTAGCGGCATTCAACGTGCTACTTGCTTCTTTTGTCAAACACTCCTTGCTGCTCTACTTGTTCTGCGCTTCCTTCCACCTCCCACTCCCCCCCTCCCCGATTTCTCTCTTTTTGTGTTTGTATAATGTGACTTACGCCTCGAATCCAGAGCCGAACCGATGCGCCATGCCTGCCCCTGCCCACGTCCCCCAGCTCACTGCGAGTGCAGGTAATCCTTGGGCACGGCGATACGCAGCAAGGCCATCTTGAAAGGCATTTGCTGCTGCATAATGGCTGAGCTCCCTGTATCCTAGCAGCCCGTAGATCGAAGAGAATAAAACAAAGTGTTTCAGGGGTGCTCCAGTCTCCATCGCAGCCGCGTGGAGGTGCAAGGAGCCATCAACCTGAAGGAGCAGAAGGAGAGGGAAAAGGAGGAGAGGCAGGAACGAGCAAGCGAGGTAAATCATTGCATCAGCTGCTCCCTCCCACCCACACAGCCACCGCCATCACTACCATCAGCATGACAACAAAACATCTACCTTTGCAGATATCACTCGGTCAAACGTCTCCCAGCTCATGGAATCGATCGTCCCATCCCCTACCACTCCTGCGAGGTGGAAGATGCCCCGGCAAGCCCCGACCTCACGCTTTGCTCTCTGTAGCACACTTATACACTCGCTTGCTTTAGACACGTCGCACCGCCACGCCACCAACTTCGCACTAGTCGCCTGCTCTACGGTCTTCATCCATAAGCATGCCTCCTCGCCTGGAAAATTGAGTCAATGCAGCATTGTATCAGCACGAACATATTGGCTCATAATAGTAGGAAAACAACACCCATGGAGGAGGAGTGAGAAATGTATTTCTAAATATGCTGCCAACGATAGAGACGAGATGCACAAATATAAACAGCTAGACAGGGACACAGAGAAAATCCCCCCTCTTCTTCCTCCTCCTCATCCTCCTCCTCCTCCTCTTTCCCAACTCTCTCTGATCGAATTATTTCCAACGTGTACTGAAGACCGATAACGCTACTACCCCGCGACTTACTTGGTTCTCGACGGCCGAGCAGTATGACGCGTTTTGCGCCCCACTGCCCGCACATACGCGACACAAGGTGGCGGCCTAGCCCCCCTAGCCCTCCGGTCACCAAGTAGCAGCACCCGCCTTCCTGCTCCTCTTCTGCGGTTATGCTTAACAGCAAGGCACCGCCCTTAGTGCTACCTCTTGTGGCGGGCTTGGTGAGCGCGCCCTTTGGGAATCGCTGGAGGGATGGCAAGTAGCGGCGTCGGCGTCGGTATGTAACCTCAGCAGTGGAACGATCGAACGAGGACGATGATGATGGAGAAGATGAGAGTCTCGCCTCTTGGAGGAGAGTGGCGGCATCTCGGGCATGGTCGGTTTCTCCGGGGCAGAGATCAATGAAGCATGCTTCGAGCCGTGGATATTCAGCCGCTACCACACGTGTGAACCCCAGGACTGCCGAGCTCACGGGATCTTGAAGATGTGGCGGTAGTACCAACACAGTGGTGGAGGGAGATCGGTCAGGCAGGGAAACAGAACAAATGATGCTCTCTCTCTCTCTCTCTCTCTCTCTCTCTCTCTCTCTCTCTCTCTCTCTGTGTGTGTGTGTGTGCGCGCATGATCGTCCATTCTCATCCCGTCCATCTCCTATTACCTGGAATAGAGTCGTGCTTTTCCGTTTCCCCGTTGTCATTAATCTGGAAGGGACCGCCGCGCGTGACGACTAGCAGCCTCAACCCAGCCTTTGCCTCCTGCCTCTTCGATTTTTTCGAATGTAGGACATTTAGTAAAGCTAGAAGCGTTCCTAATAACTTTCGCACGCGTTCAGCAACCGAGCTGCAAAACGAAGGCGACTTTTCATCCTCTTTCCCAGCAAAAGCAGCTGCTGTAGCTGCTTCATCGTCGAGGGGCAGAAGAAAGGCAACATGTGTCAAGGCCGTCAGCTCAACCCCACTGCCATCATCATCATCATCATTATTATCATTATTGCCATTAACGATTCGACGTAGGAGTTGGTCAGTGTCGGTGATCATCGTTGTCGTTGGCACCGTGACCCGTTTGACCTTGCCGCCGCTAGCACGTACTCTTTCGCAGAGGGCAGTAGCCACACTACCATCATGATCTCTGCCACTAGATGAAGAGGAAGAGGCAGCAGCAGCAACAGAGGACAGAACAAGCCATCTTTCATCACTATGGTTCGTATTATTATTCCGCGTTTGTTTGCTGCTGCTTGACTGCGTCCAGGTGATTCGGTATATGTCCTGTACCATTGCAGGTGGCTGTCGATGTTGGCCGTCATCATCAACAGCACCGCTACCACTCGTCCGCGCCTGCAGTTGCTGCTCTCCCCTCCTTTTAGCCTTCTTCTCCTCTCTCGCACGACGCCGCTCCTGGTCGCGGCGCCTGACCTCTGCTTTGGCGATTTTGCCGGAACCTAAGAGGATGAGGACGGAGCAAGATGGTAGTTATGACTGTAGCTATATATTGGCAAAGACGTTGATGGGCGCGGGTGTATACACACACACACACACACACACACACACGCGCGCGCGCACGCACGCAGCAGCAGCAGCAGCAGCAGCAGCAGCAGCAGCAGCAAATAGAGAGAAAGGCCTCATTCTTAAAAACTCCTTATCATCATCACTGTCTCCACCGTCATTCACCACGTAGAAACACGCTACCCGTCATCGGTAGTGCGTCGACAAATTCGATCCTTCTTGGAACCTTGTAGTCGGCAAGGCGCGCCACGCAGTGACGCCTTAATTCAGCAGCGCTTACAGGAGTTCCCAAAGGGCCATCGTACCGCACAACAACGGCCTTGACGATCTCACCAAGCAGCTCGTTCGGTTCGCCGAAGACGCACGCGTGGCGAACGCCACGGTGGTCCTGCAATACGCGCTCGACCTCAACAGAGTAGACATTCTCGCTGCCTGTGAGGATCATGTCCTTCGCTCTGTCGCATATGGTTAGGTATCCACGAGGCTCTACGAATGCGAGATCTCCCGTCTTGAACCAGGCAAGCCCGCCCCCCTTCTTCTCCCCATTGGAATCATCAACGAAGCTTTTACGTGTCGCTGCCGGGCGACGCCAGTAGCCTCGGAACACTGTTTCTCCTCGAATCTGCACCTCACCGACCGTTTTCCCATCCCATGGCACACTCACAACAGCAGCCTTAGTACTACTACCACCACCACCAGCAGCAGCAGCAGCAGCGGCAGATTCACCGCTGGGTGCAATGACCGGCACCACCCTGACCTCCAGCAAGGAGAAGGGTCGGCCCGATGTGCACACATATGCAAGCTGCTCTTGTTGCGACAGTCGCCTGATCTCCGAGTTCATGTGCCCAGTCTGCGGATCCTCGTCCTTCGCCGTCTGGAGCAGCGACATGGAGATCTTGCCGCAGCACTCCGTCATGCCGTAACTCAGGAAGAATTCGCACCCGAACGCTCCCAACGCGCGCTTCATCGTGTCTTGGTTGATAGGGGCGCCACCGCCGGAGAGCAGCTGCAGACTGGAAAGGTCGCGCGATGGGCGCGACGGATCCGTAAGTAGCATGTTGATCATTGTGCTTGCCATGTTAGTCACAGTCACACGCTGCAGCTCGATCAATCGTAGTGCCGAAGCAGGCGAGAAGTCTGCGAGGAATACGTGCCGCCCCCCCACCCAGGCGACTGCGAACATACCGTATGCGTCTACGAGGTGGAACATCGGTGCGATGTGCGCCCATACGTCATCCGAGTGGATCCTGTGCTCGACCATGCACCCAAGTGCGTGCAGGACGACGTTCTTATGGCTCAGCACAACACCCTTAGGCCTTCCGGTCGTTCCACTCGTGTAGTACATCTCACACCCGCTTTCGCCCTGATCCGAGCCCACACTCCTCGATCTCTCTGGCAGGAGAGGGATGATAGAGGACGCCGTGGAAGAGGAGGAGGAGGAGGAGGAGGTTGAAGGAGAAGAGATTGCACCCCCACCGGCAATAGCCTCGTAGTAAAATTGGCGAATACTTCTCTTTCGCGTGGTTGAGTCCGCACCATTGCCCTCGCCAGCATCGATGTTGATGATAACATGATCATCCTCTTTTACGTTGCATTCCTGGCCATCCTTGGCTTCTAGCTGTGGACTGGCCGTCCCTACGACGGCGCCTGCGTCTTCATCGATCCAGATTATTGCTTTCAGAATATCCACGACGGGCGCGATCGAGTCTACTGTGTGGTCGTCCCTTTCCTTCTTTCCCTCCTCAAATGTCTCTGCTGCTACTCGCCGCGACAGAGCAAGTGCATCAACCAGCAACTGCCGAAATCGCGTCGACGCAATCATCACCACCTGAGATAAACGTGTGTGTGTGTGTGTGTGTGTGTGTGTGCGTGTGTTTGCTTATGTGTGCTTGCGTGTACGACACCCGGATTGTAGTTGACAATCTTGAATAAACTACTACGACCGCATCTACCCCCCTTTCCAGCACGAATTTTAATACAAGCGTCCACTACAACTCTCCGAACCCTCCCTTCCCCCCCCCCCCGCATCTTATTCTCTTATTACTGGGGCAGCATCATTGAGAATGTAGGCGAGCTCTAGGGCTGCAAGGCGCTGATTGCAGTTCAGCACGATTCCAGAAGCAACTCCCGCCACTGCATAATGCGCCTCGACGACGCGAAAGGAGTTCGGCGCCAAGACGCCAACGCGCTCGCCGCATCCCACCCCAGCCTTTATCAACCAGCGGCCTAATCGAACCATCCTCCAGGACGCTTGTCCATAGGTGATTTCCTGTGGCGCTGCTAACGATGTTGGTGGAGTCGATGCTGAGCTTGGCTGCGTGATGGTAAAGGCAGTTTTGCTGGCAAACTCGGTTGAGAAATGCACGAGGATATGCCTGATGTCGCAGTACTTTCGCGGCGACGATGAAGACGATGATGAAGACAGGGCTGACAGCCGCGACTCGAGTTCAGCGCGTGCAAAGGTTGTATCTCCGCGTCGAGGGAGAGGGATGCAAATCCCTGCTGAAGCAGGGGCAGGTACCGGTGCTTTTGCCTTTGCCGTCATCGTCTTCATCGGAACTCGTTGTTGTAGAGAGTCTCGCAACAACTGGGTAAGCACAGTGTTCGGCACCCGCACGATGTAGGCGCGTGGTTCTGGTGCTGATGACGATAGCGACGTTGATGTTACAGCTGATAGCGCTGTATCTGCGGATGACCTGATGGCTGAGATGCCGAGGCCTAAGAGGAGACGGAATGGATCCAAGTATGGCGCAACACCGCCCTCAAAACGCCCCATCATCATGCCACATGTGCTTCGAAGGTTCTCCCCTAACGTGTCCAACACCACAACGAGTGGAGGACCAGCAGCTCGAGAGGAGGAGGAGGAGGAGGAGGAGGAGGAGGAGGAGGAGACACGATGGAGAATCTCCGCCCTATTTCGCATATAATAATATAATAGTTACTATAAATCAATTATAGAGGAAAGATCATCTGGGCTAAGTCAGTACGTCTGAAAAAGGTCAAGAGAAGAAAGGGGGCGAACGTTGCCATCGCAAAGCACATTGATTATCATCACCACCATCATCATTATCGGCCATCATGATCATCAGCATCATCGTCATCATCGTCATCATTATACATGAATTCTAAAACATACGTGTTTTGAAGCAGTTCTTCGGAGGTAACCAGTGTCACTTCCCTCATCCTCTTAGTCTCTTTTTCTTCTCTCTTTTCATTGCAGCTCTCTTTGATGATCCCGAGGAGGGAATGGGCTGCTGATAGAGGTGAGGGGCACACGGAAACAAGTGCCTGTAGGGATTCCAGCGTCGTTTCCTTCATGCTTTTATCATTTCTGGCCTTGATCTCTCTCGTTCCCAAGATTGCAGATACTTTCTTGCCAGTTTTACTTGATTTGCTGAGCAATAGACACGGTCGCCCCGTGCGAGCCGAGTCAATGGCCTTCGTAGCGTTCTCAAGAGTATAACATCCTATTCCAAGCGCGGCGGCGACTAGTTCCTCGTCCAGTCCAGCCTTCTCCTTCTCTTCCTGCACATGCGCTTTAACTTTGTTATCGTCGGTGTTGTCGACCACAACTACGACCAAATTGCACCGTCGCGACACGGCAGTGCGCAGCGCATCGAGACTGAGGGAAGTGTTGCTGCCTGACCAATTTTCTCTTGTCGTATCACTGTCATCGGCAGCATCGTTCGGGGTCGAGGCAGTAGGGAAAATATCTCTTCTCCTAACAGCCAACAGCACAACTCCCTTATGCTGCCTCTGCTGCTGCTGCTGCTGCTGCTGCTGCTGCGGAAGTAGGTAGCCAGTGGCACCCAGCGCATACCCTAGTAAGGAGACGCCGGTGTTTGGAACTACTACAAGGCTGCTATTAGATGCAGCCCTACTGACAGCAGCAGACATGATTGAAGTCAGGGGAGAGACGTGCTTTCCTTCTACTCCTCCTCTCCCCTTTCCTGCAACCGCTTCTTCGAGACGCTCGATTATGGAAGCCTCGAGTGATTCAGGGACGATGACGACAGTAGCAGTGTGAGAAGTGCTTGTGATTGTGGGGAACGACGATGAAGACGACGACGACGAAGACGACGAATGTGCTCCTCCTCGTAGCCGTTTCCCACCAATTTGTCTACTGATGGGGTGACATAAAGCTGCGAGAATTTTGGGGTCGAAATCGATGAGAACAACTCCACTACGAGAGGAAGCCGATGAGGCTGGAGCGGTAACGGCAGCTCTGGTCGCGATTGTAGCGCGATTTATAATATACTGCACAAAAATGTAAAATTAAGACATTTCGCAGACGCGGCGACTGCGTTGTTTGACAACATAAACATAACATAGCAACAAAGAATTATTATATAATAAACTTGTCGACGCCTTCTGAAATATAATCTAGAGTAGGGTGTGTAAATTGGCACAGCCTATAACGCATAAATATTTTTACAAGAACTACCTCAGAACTGAGTTGCAGAAGCTCAAAATCCTCGTGAGACAACGAAGACGAGGATGACGAGGCCACTGATTCGTTGGCTTTGAAATCTAAAGAACCATGCCCACCGAGCCTTTCATTATCATTATCATCCGGAAAGTCCATCACGACAATATCTTGACACTCCTTACGAAGCTTTTCCACGAAGGAGGTGGAGTGAGAACTTCCATCTGTTGCCGTCTCTTCTACTTTTCTAGCAGCTTCTCTCCCAAGCGTCGTCCCCCCTCTCCGTTTCACTCTTTCCCTAAGCAGCAGCAATAGCAGACCAGATGCAGACGCTCCTGTTGCTTCTGCCCCTGTTGGTGTTCTTCCTATTCTTCTGATGATACTACCACCACCTCCCAATTTCTCGCTCTTGCTTGTTCCGTTTTGTGATGCCGGAGATGCCATAGCTGCTGCTGTTGCAGCCGCCGTAACCGTTCGTGCATCTACGTCTAAATATAAGATATATTCATGTTATATACTAATATGTGTGTGTGTGTGTGTGTGTGTGTGTGTGCGTTGGCGGCGATGCCATGGCAATGGCAATGGTGGTCGAGTACCATCTGCGGTGAGGACGATGGCCACTAGAGAATTAGTTAACTCTGCACGTGCTTGAGCCGCAGCGATAGAAGTTCCAGGCGTGAGGTGCGAATACAATGTCGCCCCTGCTTTTTCCATCACATCTGCGATAGCACCGACTGACAGTGAAGGGGACGTCGCATATACATCCCGAACGCCCGACTCCACGAGAACCTGTGCATCACCATGTGGTCGATTTTAGTATCAAACAAATACTGGAATGCTTTATTCTGTTCCATCTTCTCTTCTTCCTCCCTGGTTTCCCTCCTGTTAGAGAGTGCAACGTCTGGACTACAGTACCTGAGCGAGAAGATCGCCAGCGTTCACTAGTGTCATTTCCAAGTTTCCCTCGAAGTTCTTTTCGCTGCTATCTTGAAATTCATTCACAATCTAAATAGCTTTTGGCCATGCCGCTGTGTGAATACGTTGTCAAAGCTCACTCGCTCACACCAGCAGACAAGGTCGCTCCCTGAGACTGGCTATTCTTTTTTCCTTTTCGAGGGAGTGCTCAAATCTCTCGAGAGGAGGTCCTGCTATTCACGTGCGACATAGTAAAATTTGTTAATATTTGTTGTCGTTTGATTGCCAATGCCCTCTCTTTGTTCATCTGAGACAAAACCACCTTCCCGGGTAGAATCCATCCATCATCCGGAGATTTGCAGCCAAACCGAAAAATACTCATTTTAGCGCTGGGAAAACCCAAAAATGGCATTGGGAGGACTGTGCCGCGACAAGTGACAACGAGTTGGTCGGTTCAATGAGAAAGCGTTCGATTTGCTAGTCACAGTCCTCACTGAAGCCAGTTCGAGGCACTGCATTTCGAACACTGCAAATGTCTTGCAACATTTTGGAAATGTAGTTCATCATCATTGTTCATTGTTCATTGTTCATTGTTCGACCATCGTTCGTCCCTGGCAATGTCTGTCTCAGTTTCGTGCACTGCAAATGAGTGTTTTCAGTCCTCACCGAAGCCAGTTCGAGGCACTGCATTTCGCACACTGCAAGTGTCTTGTCACACTTTGGAAATGTGCTTTTTCATCATTGTTCTCATTGTTCTCATTGACGATGTCTTGCAACGTTTTGGAAGTGCAGTTTGTCATCATTGTCATTGTCTCAGTTCTCACCCTCCTCCAAAGTGCAACGGTCACGGATTCATCCATGGGGAGCGACCACTTTGAAACGACTGTTGAGGTCTGTGGGCGGCACCAGAACTGCGTGTCGCACACCCAAGTTTCGCTGCGACTTGCTTGCTAGCTTGCTTGCCAGCAATTGCTTGTGCACAGCTTGGCAGCTTGTGAACGGCGAGCCTGTCTAGCTGGGCACACTCGCGGACACGCTCAAGGACGATCGAGGCGAGCTGGGGTGATTGCTCCGTCCCATCCGCGGCAGCAAGTTTCACCAAAGTGATCGTGGACTGAGCAAACGAGTCAAGTGTTGGCACGTGATGAGGCAACACTGAGAAACTTTCATTTTGTTGTCGATCATCGCGCATGCGCAAACAGCTAGCTAGCTAGACAGGCCACCTAGTTGTGCGACAACGTGCATTGTTTTGCTGCGTGTCTAGCTAGCTTGCTAGCTTGCTAGCACACATGGCGTGGCTTCAATGAAACAGCAACATGACAAGACACTGTCACCTGCGATGTCTCTCGACAGCACGCGGTGCACATGCTAGCATGCAACAATCAATGCGATGTGCGCGCACATCCTGTCGCAGCCGTCAACAACGACAACAGAAGATGCTGCTCAAGTGGAGACACAACGCACATGGATGATTCCATGTCTAATGGTCTTCCACACATGTCCATTGTTGCAAATGCAGCATGATCGATGCATGATGAGCAAACATAACCTGCAGCTGTAGCAGGCAATACGCACATGCATAGATGCCATTGCTACATTACATGGCAATAACAACATGTAGTGCGCAAAGGTTAGTTTATGTTCTCTGCAAAATGCAGCAGCTTTCTACAGTGGACATCATAATTGCTAGAAGTAAATGGAAATAAACACATGGATTATTCACTTCTCCTCATCGCTAATCAATTTCCATTTTGCCCTCAGCAGACGCAGCAGACGCTTTAGATTTACCCCTCGCACGAGCTTTAGCCTTCATCTTCTGATGTGTGGCAAGATAACAAACATGATCGAAACAGTTACTCGGGCAACAATCATCTGTGTATGTGAATGAACCTTCTTCCTGCTGGCACTTCTAGTTGTTCTTCTTCCACGGTTTTGTCTATCTTCATCCATAGCTTCGTTCGAGCTATTCTGCATCGACTTTTCTCTGTATCACAACAGCTCAGACCCTATAGCAAAGGGAAGAATGAAGTGCAATTTCAGACCTTCTCGATCTCCTTCCTGAAATCACTTCAGTTGCTTTTGTAGTTGTTGATGGTGTCTTCTTAATTGCCGGTTTTTCTTTTTGGTTCTTGGGTTTGCTATTAGGTATCTTTTTGCTTTTCTTTGACTCAGATTCCTCTGATGTAAGGTAATAATGGTGAAAATGAGCACGGTCTCATCCTAAATTTGATAGCCACCTATCATCAGATTGTCGATGTCTATTCCCTGAGCTTTCAATGCTTTCTCGATATCTTTTTTTTCCATTGCCAACCTGAACAGTTTTCCATCAACGCATGTGTCAATATTTTTCACTACACGGCCATATCTCATATCTCCAAAAGGTACATGTATCCTCGTTCGTGCACGTGTGCGTGAGTATTTCGGTTTGCAGGTGTGAAGACGGGGCATCGAAATATTTACAGTTTACAAAATTTGTCTTCATCTTGAGAACCTCTAACACAAAGCATTGTGACATACCTGTGGAGTTTCATTTTCATTTTTTTTTTTGAGATTTTCTTTGCAAATGGAGCCTTGAACCCCACTGAGATCGAAAATGTTCATATTGTTCACATAGCATTTACCAATGCTCGAAATACAATTCATGTGATATTGCTATTCAGCTATCGAAGGCGTCTTTACCTGCGGCTTTCTTCTGCCGAGTTCTGCGACGGTGGTTGGCATACGGGTTAATTTTCTTGCGATTTACACCTGACACAAAGTTCCGTTAGGTTCCAACTTGGAACATCCCCACACGAAGAACTCTCTATGACATGCTTAGGTAGAAAGAAGGAAGAATAGCATATACTCGCGCTCTGTTTCCCCATTGTGTTCGAAAGCGAGCCAGGAGGCGTATTGTTTGAACGTTCGGAGCAATGGGTTTCTTAATAACGCCGAACCCTTTTCTTTGGAGCTTACATGTGACATTCGTAGACAACAAATTTGGTAAATGCTGGCTCGAATGCTGCATCAACTTACCATTCTGAATTGTCGCACATTCTATATCTCCGACAAAATGCCTGTGTCTGCCGACGTTAAGGATCTTAAGAAATATCCCCTGGCTCACCGGGGACGTTCGGCGAAGATTCGAGGAAGAACGTGTTCGTGCACACGGTTTTCCTCTGCGACATGAAATTTCAATAGAATGCTGAAGATATTACAGGGGATTACCAAGAAGTCTGTCATTGCTTTAGCACTATTTCTGAAGTCTTCCAGGGAAAGCGAGGGGGCCTGCCAATTCCGTCGTGCAGTACTCAAACGCCGCCCTCTAATCAACAAGCCCCCATCTGGACTATATGGGAGGGGTTTGCTGCCCGAAAAGTGGAGTAATTATCAAGAAACGAGCTGTCGAAGGTAATAACGATTGTGAAATAAGTGTCAACCTAATTTCATTTCTTCCCATTCTGACTTTGTAATAATTGTGTACGCTTCACGTGGAAATTGGGGAATTTCATCATCCTTTGATCTTGTTTGCTTCCTTGTTGCAGAAACTCTATTAGTAGAAGTTGGGCCTGTAGGTTAGAGTTTGAACGTCGTCGTGTCGATTCTTTGAGAGCATGTTTCTCTGACGACGTCGTTTTTCGAAAGACTACAACTCTATGGATGCTATTATCGCGAAGCCGGGAGATAAGCGCGCAAGAGAAGGAAAATTAAGTGAAGATGATACTGGGGATGGCCGTGCTAGTAATGGACAGCACCAGGAATTTCAGAAAAGAAAGTATGAGACAATAGTGCCGGTGATAAAGCTCACCGTTGATGAACAGAAAATGTTCGATTTTCTGAAGGAGATGCATCATGAAAAAGGTTAGGATGTATATCCATCTCTCCTCCTATTTTCGGTTACGAATTCTAATGCACAAATTTAGGACTTAACACTACGATGCGTGTTGCTGGAGGCTGGGTGCGCGACAAGGTTCGATTAGACACAGCTCTAAATACCTAATATAACTGTTCGCTAAGGTTTGTGGTAATGTAAGTTTTATGACGCATTTTCTGGATACAGTGCCTGGGGAAGGATTCCGACGACATTGATATATCTGTCGACGATATGACGGTATGTGTGCCTGTGCTGGTGTATTTGGTTGGATTGTACCCGCTTAAATTTATTTTTCAAATTGGTGGATATTTGTCTGCAGACGATACCGTTGAGTAGTATTTTATTTGATTGTGTGACGTTGCATTAAGGGGGAGGATTTTGCGAAGAATGTCGTGGACCAACTCAAGAAAAAAGGTGGTGAAATAGCTTCTAGTCCCTAAGACTAACTCCTTGAATAGGATTCACTCTCCCTCTCACAGTCCCATCTCTTCTTCGATTACCTACTCGCTCTTTTCCTCTTCAATTTTGGCGCCGTGACTTTTCTTTCCCTCTTACTCCTCCTATCTACTTAGGATACCCAATCAAATCCATTGGAGTGATCCAGGCAAACCCTGACAAGTATAAACATACTTTGTGGTGGCGGTGATGGCGGTGGTGGTGGTGGTGGTAGTAGGAGGAGTGTCAGTAGTAGTCGTGGCAGGTGAGAGGAGGATTTACGTTGAAATTTATAATGCATTAAAATGTATCTATACTGATATCAAATATATACGTTGTCGTGCTTGGCCACTCAAGATCAAAGCACCTTCAGACTGCCACGATGACGATCCTGGGTCACAGCGTAGACATAAACAACCTCCGCACAGAAGTATACCATGACGATTCACGTGTGCCGGAGACGAAAGTAGGCACGGCTGAGGAGGATGCACTTCGGAGGGACTTCACTGTTAACTCCCTCTTCTACAACATCAACAAGGACAAAGTCTGTGCCACCTATCCCATTCTCTGGCATGAACATAACAACAGAACCAGTGGTTATTAGTGTGAAGTTCTGCGGCTTCTTATGACACTAATTTGTTCTTTTCTAAAGAATCGAGATCGTATTCTTGAGTAGCGTTGATGGAGTGTTGACCAATATGGCTAATAATTAATACTGTCTGGGTGTGCAGGTAGAGGACCTAACCGGCAGAGGACTTTCCGACCTCAAGGAAAAGATCCTCGGTAGCAGTACGGAATAATGATGACTTTTACAAGAATATTGTTGGGGAAAACATAAAGGAAAGGAAATGTTACTATCTCTATTTCACTACTCCCCCTCCTCCGCCTCCTCCTACTCTCAATGCCCATTCCTAATTAAACTCTGTTCCTCTCTTTGCCGTCGGTCTTTTCTTATGGCTTTCGTTTTTGGTAGTCACCCCTCTAAACCCAGAAAAGACTTTTCGCGATGACCCCCTCCGCGTACTCAGGGCCATACGCTTCTCGGCAAGGTTGTCAAAGAGTAAGAACATATCTGTGTATCTCGCACTTGCAGCATCTGGAGTTGCAGGTGGATAAGGGGTTCGAATAGCGGAGATGAGTGCACGATTGATGGCGAGTAAGAGGCATCACATATGAATTACCTTGAGAGTCTGTTCCGTTAGGTTTCAATTTCGGCTCGATGACAAGATAGTGGCAGCAGCGAAATTGGAGAACATCCGTTCGGATTTGAAGACCAAGGTGTCTGATGTGAAGGCCTCCTCTAGAAAGATATTTAGTGCTAGCTGCTTGTCAGTAAAGGAGTACTTTTGCTTGTCTGTAAAGGAGTGCTTTACCTTCCTCCTCTTACTTTCTTGCATTACTTGGATTGGCCTAACCAGGTGAGCCGGGAGAGGTTTGCACAGGAACTCAATAAGGCAAGATTCATCCCCCGCCCCTCTTTCCTCTAATTCGTTTATTCTCCGAGCGGCAACCAATAATACGTGGAGTGAATGACGGTTTTATTGTCGTCAGGTCGTAGGGGGTGTGGGATCTCCTACAGATGCGTTTCAACATCTAGTCGATTTCAATCTGCAAGGTCTGGCTTTTTCTTTTCCTCTCTCTCGCCCGTGCTCTCTCATAGCTCACGTTGCCGAAGCTATATTCATCTTCCTTACCCTTATCCTCTCAACCTTCATCTTCTATAGACGTTGTGTTCGCGGAGCCTTCCACCCCCTTCCTCAAAGCTGAGTCAGTGCCAGATCAGAAAAGATCCTCATCGGTTAGCATTAGTCGCTATTGTTGCATTTGTGATCTAAGTGTGATAAAGGAGAGGTTTCTGTTACAGTAGTGGTAGTAGTGGTAAAGACGCAGTGGGACGCTGCTTGTGGTATTGACAGCATTGTCTTCATTGGCAGGATTGTCTTTGAAGGGCTGAAATAGATTATATAACCGAAACGGTGATGTTATTTCTTTATCTTCTATTAAGGAGAATCCAGGTGAAGAGATGAGAGGACCGTGCTTGCAGAGGATGAGGCTGGTCGAAAGGATCATAGGACAGAGGGCGGAAGAAGCAGAAGCTTTGAGCTATAGCAAACTGGAGAGACAGGTGGCCTACTATGCAGGTTTCCTATCTTCATACCACGGCTACGAGGTCAAGGTAAAAATCACCAAAAGGATTCTGGTTCCCCTCTTAGTTCGCCTTTCTCCTATGAATCCAGCATACACATCCGGATGATAAATGGAAGACGACTGACAAATTTTCCCACCATCTTGCGATTGGCACTCGTTCACGTTGATGCTGAGCCGCACATCCATTTGATTCTCTTTGCGGTGATACATACAGGTGAAGAAGAGAAGGCAAAGTGCTGTCCGGTGGATTTTGGTAGATAGAGATTGAAACACACACACACACACACACACACAGAGTGAGAGAGAGAAAGAGAGAGAGAGAGAGAGAGAGAGAGAGAGAGGGAGAAAGTAGTAGAGTGGTCTATTGTCCACAGTCTTTTACCTCATTTTCCTCTTCATAAGATGTATCAATGATCGTGGTTATCAAACAGAGGGAGAGCTTGAAGGCTGCGGACCGCGATATTGCGGAGGCCGCAGCCCTTCTGGTTGACGCCGCACACAAGTTCGCTGCCTTGCATAGAATGTACACAGCAGCTTCAGCACCAGTATCAACAACACCGGCAGCCTCGTCCCAACCACGAACCTCGCTGAAGCAAGTGTTGAGAGAGTCAGGCAAAGTGCTGCTTTCCATTAAGGATCGGTTTGCGCTAGCCCTTGATCTTGCATATGCAATCGTAGTTGTAGCGAAAGAACCCGTTGTGACGGCGAAGAGTGACGACCAACAACACTACAAGGATTTTGGTCTAGACTTTATACACACCACGAGTAGCAGTAAGAGTAAAGATGCAGAAGGAAATGGAAAGAAGGTGCAGCAGGCAGTTGTAGGTAGCAGTCGGGTTTGTGGTTATAAGAAGTTTGATGCATTCTCCCAATACGCGGTGTGGCTAGCAAATGCTTCGGGGCTGCCAGGGTGTTGGCGGTGGAAACCGCTGGTCACGGCACAAGAAATGGTGACAGAGGTAGTAGAAGTAGATGTAGTTGCATGATGGTCAGAAGAGAATCTGCTGCTACATAGAGGGAAAGTTATAATGCATATTCACACAGAAATTGGCAAAGCTTTAAGGTCAAAATCTGGCCCATGATGTAAACACTTCTCCTCATAGTGCCTCGCTGTCACAGTTGTCAAACGACACCTATTCATTCGGATAATATGGTGTGATAAAATTCTTAGTTGAAAGTGCCTCCTGGCCGTGGAATCGGCGAGATGATGCACAGGCAAACCATGTGGAGATTAGAGAATCCGCGAGGAAGTAAGGAGCAAGTCAAGAAATTTCTGCAGGAATCAATGCAGCTCAATCCACTCCCAGTAGATGGAGGAAGAGGGGGCAGCGGAGGCAAGAAGAAAAAGAAAAAATCGAAGAAGGCTAGGAAAAGTGAAAAGTAACACAGACAGGTTACACTCTGCTTTCCTTCCTAGACTGTTGAGTGGCTTTGTTAGCACCATATCAAGGGGGCATTTAGAGTCTGCAACGAAGTAAATGAATGTCATCGGCAAGATTGTCACCAAGCATGCCTACGAATGTTGCCGCCTCGGCAGTGATCTGCGTCGCTGCTTCTTCTTCTAATCGTTTGTGTTGCTGCTGGTGATGATGCGTTGAACGTTGCGCCAAGCAATGGTAGGTGTGGCGGCGGCGCGTGCAAGTGTTGTGCGGTGTCTGGCTTGGCGGTGTGCAGCATCAGTGCAGGCATGTCGTCTGAATCGAAACAAAAAACGAGAGTTGAGAGCCTTCGTGCTAGCGTGCCAGTGTGCCAGCAAGCGTGCATGAAGCAGCAGGCACACAAGGGCATTGTGGGCACAATGAACCACAACACGTGAGCTGTCTAGCTGTGCTCAATTGCTGGAACCAAAGGTGACAGCTGAGTGCTTCCGTGCCAGCTAGCCAGCGCCAGAGCGTGCCAGCTGGACAGCCAGGTGGCGCTGGAGCGTGCATGGCTAGGTGGAGCTGCAGGTGCACCTGGATGGTCGAATCTGGACACGCTAGTGATCGATGAACCACAACACGGGAGCTGTGCTCACATCAATTCTTGTGTCTTTTTGCAAGGCGTGTTTCTGGCCGTGATGTGTGCGGCTGCCCATTTTTCGCGAATGCTGAAGTGCACAAAATGAATCAAGGATGCAGAGGAACCGAAAGCATCGTAATGGTGCTTGTCGCAGAACAAAATCGGCCTGAAATCCAATGGAAAAAAAGGCTAAGAACAAAAACCAAACAAAAGCCAAACGCATCTTGCAACAATGGTGAAGCGCATAGAGGTTGTCATCTCGGACCAGTGAACAAATTAGAATTTTACGAACATGTTGCTCCGCGTGTTTCATGTCATGTCTGGTATTCAAAGATTACGATTCCGGAAGGCAAAGAAGATGAAGTCATCAGAGCGATAGATACAACTCCAACAGGATGCGTTGTCATTGCAGGCCAAGGATGTTGCATTGTTCAATTCAGGTTTGAACGCATTTGTTAACTTCGGATCCATCAACACTGAACAAATGACACATTTATTGACACTACATTTTGATTAATTGCTTGTGTGAAACAGATGCAAAGATAAACATGTGAGAAAGGTCATAATGCAACTGGAAAAAATTGGAATCGGAGTCACATGGGGGATTGTGGATGTGTTAGCTCTTCAGATGACAAAGGTTATTGCATTAAACTAGGAATTTAATCACAAGTTTATGTTTCTATTGTAGCCTAGATTTCCATCAAGGCAAGTTGCATTGAGCGGCGAGGTTGTCGAAGAGGTACTCTGCTTCTTCATTCCTTTGTTCAAGGTGTTAGCATTTGCATTCACCTTAGGAGAAAAAACGGCGAGCTTTCACCATTAAGGATAGGCAGGTATAATTTATATATTTTATTGACTGATGCAGCCTACCTACCTCCGGATAAAATGATAAAATATTCCTGTGGCAGACCATTGACGAGATGTACGAAATAGTTGATAGTGGTGTTCATCTCACGTTCGGTAAATTGAGCATATCATTCATTGTGTAAAGATATGCCGATATTTGGTAATTAATTTGTTTTATTTTGCCATGACTAATAATGCATTTTGCACAAACGAATGGATCAGAATATCTGGCATTCTGTGTTGTTGGTGGAATTATTGCCGCTGTGGGATTGCTTACTGATAGCAGTGTCACTGTCGTTGCAAGGTAAAGAACCGAAATTCATTAATTTCTAATATATATACTATTGAGAATATGCATGCTTAGCACATATATCCATCGTTGCATGTGTTTCGATTCTCAATTAGCATGCTTGTTTCTCCTCTGATGGGACCTATCCTCGGAATATCCTTTGGGTTAGTGATGAATTCGAAAATTCGAGGAATTAGAGCTTGAATCCAAGCATGTGTTTCAGGTACCTTATAGATGACAAGCGAATGATGTGGAAATGCATTAGAAATGAAATAATTGGGCTCCTTATAACTTTCGCGACTGGATTTCTCTGTGGAGCATTCGCTCTACTAAGCTCCAAAAGCCAGAAAGTCACAACGCAAATGAGTTCAAGAGGATCCGCAATTGCTCTGATTGCGGGAGCCGTCGTTGCTGCACCTTCGGGGGTATAGAAGCCATGGTAATTAACAAGATTTCCACTTAAAATGATATATCTGCCCATAGGTAGGAGTGGCTCTGAGCGTTGCAAACACTAACATAAATTCACTTGTCGGAGTGGCCATCTCAGCGGCCCTTCTCCCTCCAGTTGTTAATTCAGGGTCTCTGAATATCATATCATTTGCAACTCTTAAAATTGAAACAAATACAATAAATAAAATGATTAGCGTGCTCCTCGTGTTTGCATTTCACAAGGATGACATAAATTTGGAGGTAAATTTGATTTATTTTCAGAATCATTTATTCATATCAACTAGTCACACTTATAGTGAGATTCCTATCTTCAAGGCCAAGGATTACCTTTATAGCGCAGCCGGCATAAGCATGGTCCTCTTCTTGATGAATTGGATTATCATCTTCATATTTTCCGTTGCCACATTTCTCCTCAAAGGAATTACCCGATATGAAATGGGTGCACACAAGGTATAACTTTGTATTTCATCATTGATGTTCAAAATCATGAAAAAATGCTATTAGGCCGTTTGGGATGGACGTGTTTTTGTAGAAAGAAGTGCCAGTGCTAGTATTCGTAACGGTAGCATAGCAGGACGTGAAAAGTATAACAATAGAGATTTGGGAAGCCCGTTCTTACAGGGGAACTTTGGAAACGATCCTCTTCAAAGCCCATTCCGTTTTGGTTCTGGGACACAGGGTGCAAGCGCCAGAAATCCATCATACCAACCAGTGACAGTGAGCAGTGAAGATCGGGAATCTGGAATGTTGCAGTCACCAGATTCCAGCAAGAAAGCAAGAATCATCAATCAAGGGTGCTCAATGAGTTTGGAAAGCAATGATTGTCTCGTCAGTGGTGGCAGTGAGCGCACAAGCGACAAAAAACAGCTCAAATGACAAAATGTGATCTTGGTGAATGACATTTTGATGCAAGTTGTCGTTGGATTCAGAGATGGCATCGATCTTCCCGCTCGATGTCAGAAATGAATTCTGCAAACGCACTTCCAGACACGATGCGCGTTGGCCACCCACCCACGTCGCTCGTGAAGCGCAGTCATGCACCCAGTCATTGCGTGACAGCGTTCGGTGCACACTTGGTTCACAAAAGTTTTCCAAATCTTTCACACGATTGTGCAGAGGCTTGTCTTGTTTGTCACACCTGCAGGTGCGCACACACACGCATGCCTGTCCAGGTGCGATGTCACTTGTCTCAGTGCACACGACGTGTGCACGATGTGACGTGTCCGTGGTGAGCATCAATTCTTTTTCATCCTCTTCGTGAGGTGCAGGTCAAGTGTTGCACACAAGTGTGAATCAATCCGTTCGTTTCGATTCGCATCAACGATGTGCACGAACGTGGGTTCTTTGTTGTGCGTGTGCACGTGATCAACAAGCTTTTTGCACGTGCACTGGCCGTGCACCACGTGTTCGTTCGTCCCATCACGTCACTCCACTGCCCGCTGAACGTGTGCACTCGATCAGGTCGTGCGTGATCCTGCGTGTGCGTTGTGCAACTTCAATGAAGCACAATCTGAGTCGTGTTTGAAACGATTCTTGACATCCTTGATGCACGTGAGAGACACTCCGTTTTGAGACGAGGCACGTTCTGTGCATCACGAGTGCACGCAACGCTGTGTGTTGTGTGCAGATCGTGCACTGATGGATGCACGTTCATGCACGCAGAATCACGATCACACAATCACTGAGTTGCCTCACAAGAAAACACACGGAAGTGGTTCACACGTTGTTTCGTGTTCACAGTCAAGCGTGTGGATCCGTCCTTGACAAGCAACATCAAGTTTTTGATGCTTTTCTCCAGGTTTTCCAGACGTTTTGACACTTTGTTCTTTTTCATTGATGACTTCTTGCGTTCAGATTTCACCTTTGTGGTCTCTTCCACGTTGTCGAGCACCAACCCCAACCCTGACCCCCCTCCTGCCTCTCTTCTCTTTTTCTGCATTCCCCAGTCTCTGTCTTTCCTTCCACTGAGATGCCCCTTTTTCACCATCGAGCGGGGGATGTGGTTGCGCAGCACAGGGGCGATGAGAGCGCCATGAAGAGAGGGGGGGGGTTCTTGGGTTGGCGTGATTCCTGGATTCTTCCAAGGCCTTTTTCCCAAGTTTTCTCCGTCATTTTCTGCTTTCTTTTGTTTTTTTGGGTCCAATTTTCAATTTTTGATTTTTGATTTTTGGGTTGTTGTTGGGAAAGAGACGGCCGCTTTCACTGGGGTTTCTTCGCAAAATCGGCCCACAGCCGCTGCGGACAATTTGAACAAATTCAAATTTTCGAATTTGTGATTGTGTGTCTGTGTGTCTGTGTGTGTTTGGGGAAATCAAAGCTCAT
Source organism: Bigelowiella natans CCMP2755 (assembly GCA_000320545.1). NCBI lineage: Eukaryota > Cercozoa > Chlorarachniophyceae > Bigelowiella > Bigelowiella natans. The sequence continues at coordinate 113,259 of ADNK01000862.1, read as the reverse complement.
CCGGACGAGAACCGCGGACCCCGACTCGCGCGGTGCTGGACTCGGAGAAACTCGTGAGCTCTCAACGCCCCCTCCTGCATGACTGTGCGAGGTCAACAGAATGATGGGGAAGGAATCGAAAATTTTTGTGCGGCTCGCAGCATGGTTGTTGCTCTTTCTAGGAACTGCCAAGGTTTGGACGTGTCTGCATGACATTTTGTTCGATTTGGTTTGTGCAGAAACGTGAGTGCATGTCATCCTTCTTGACATTCAAGCCTGCCTTCAAAATTGTGTAAACGCACAAATTGATTTGACACATGTGCATGTGCACATGTGCACATCATGCGTTTGCGAGTACCAGAGTGGGAAAACAAGGCTGATGGATGCATGTGCATGTTTTGGAAGGCCCAACACTTTCTGTCATGTTGACAACTCTGCACTGTGCACATCAATGGCTACGTTCTCCCATCAGAATCTAGAGTTACACAGTTATTCTCAGATTCTCACTCTCATCACATGGGCCATTGATCACAGGAATGTCGCTGGGAACAGGGCCCGTCGCGCTGTCGCAAATTCCACGATCTCCTCTGAAATTGTAAGACACTAAATCTTATCCCGGGGTTCTCTGTGATCAGGACTATGAAATAGGAAAATTGGTATTGAAATCGGGCCCGCCTGATGATGTCGATGCTTCGGAGAAGAAAGTTAAATCAAAAAGGGAGAAGGAACAGAAAGTTCATCTAAATTTCGACAACCACAAGCTAACAGTAAAGCAGAAAGCGAATGCGAGTGTAAGAAAACCATCACGCTAGACACAATAAAACAATAAAAGCACAACAATAAACGAAACACCATAGCCACAGTATCTTTAGCGTCATCGCAAATGTTTACATGCTTATAGTGCCTCACACACAATTAATTGTACCTTCCCCCCTCTCAATTTTACTCAGCCTTACTCGGCCGACGTTTCGTCAACTACGATTCGGGTCTGACATCCTTGTAGATGCATGCTTATGTTTCATCTCATGCGCACTTTTCACCCATATATTGCTGTTCTCGGTGGAGATACGATTGCTAAAATTCTTATTGGCGCGAATCGCGCTCTCTCTCACATATTTTGTAACGTCCCTGCTTGCACCAGGCAGTTGTGTTTCAGACAGTTGCTCATGACTTAAGCATGTTAAATGCATAGGTTGTTTGTGACGGGGAAGACATGGATATCTTGGACTACATAACAGGGGACATCAGCAAAATCAAGGTGTTTCAGAGGAAGAATACCACCAGCAAGAAGAGGGTGAGATGTCCGGCATTTTTGAATTTATGGACTTGCATGATGGTTACACATGTGCACTATTCACCGTTCTTGCTTAGCCATTAGATTCAAGCTGTGTTTTTAATTTCCCTGAAATTCAGGGTCGAAAAGACACTTCTCAACTCATGATCTATTTGTTCTTCTTTTCACAATGATGATGGCGGTGCACATAGGGAGATATTATTGCTCAAGTTGCATTACTAAGTTTCACTCACATTCAAAAGACCATGCGTATTTATTTCCTCTAGTCTGACTCTTCATAAACGCAGTTGATAATGCTTTCCGATCAATACTTTGTTTTGAATGAATGTCTACATTCAGGTACAAATTATCTTAACTGGCGCCTCTGACAAGCTGGGAAAATTCGTTAGGGCGGCAGGAAATTTTGTACGAGAGTCCAAAAAATTAATGCAACAGTAAACACGGCATGAAATGCAGACAACATCTGAACAATGACAACTTGATGAAATGCTGGCACTTTTGTTCATTTGAACACACATCATGCATACTTAAACTTTGTGCATGATTTAATTATTTTCATGCTCCTCTCGTCGACAACATGTAAGACAATGTGTCGCAGTAGTAACGCGGCTGCATTGAAACCATGTTTAGATTTGTAGGCATGCGCACAATGATGGCTTTAATAAAACTATGACCACAAACATGTCGATTGGGGTTTGCGACAGATTCATCCAGAGCATGGTCATGTAGACATTGAGCATACTTCTGCTTGCAACTTCATCAAATCTTTTTGTTAGCCATCGTATCTAGCTATGTACCGCTATGCAAAGCAACGGCTGCAGCGCTCATCTGTGTGATGTCTATTTCTCTGAGCTGTCATGTGCTTCATGCATTTAAAAAGTGTTTGTGTGCATGTACCCTGCACATCGATATCGCAGACCTGACATGCAAGTGTCTCGCGATTTTTTACATCCATCTCTCACAGTAGATTTATTTCATATTTTGTACACACTGCAATAGTAATAGATGTTCTATGGCTACTGTTGCGCGAATACATTGAGAAGCTAAGAATTGTGAGCCACGCTAAATGCATGATGTGGCTGAGATTTGGGGGTTCACCAAAACGAAGGTGCTTTGACAATACGTCTTTGCTGTCGAGTACAATTTCAGATGACGGATGAAGCACTCATTGATGAAAACCAAGATGCCGAAATATATATATGTATGTATATATATATATATATATATATTTCTCCTTCTCCTGACCAAATTTTCAATCTTGTAGCAATTGTCACCATGCATGGTCGCTAGATGGTTGCGTAAATGTGTAGAAGAAGCGTTCACTCGGTGGCAACAAATTCGGGCACAGAACAGAGCTTCAAACAAACGTCAAGGAGAAGCACAAAGGAAAGATGAAGACAAGGAAAAAGATAAAAATGTTCCAAAAGGAAACAGGCAACGAGGACTTCCTTTCCGGCATTTCCATGCAGCTACTACTTCTGTCGTGACTGTCTATTTCTGAGGACATACTTCTACGATTTTTCGCTTCTGACTGTTGTGCCATTCTTTTAGCTTTTTGTGGCTGGGAAGATGAAGCTGCCATCACCACATGTGTCTCACCAGTGGAATGCAATGTGCAGATGCTTGATTTTGCATCTTCTGAAAGCACGTCATCACCATTCGATTTTCCAACATTTTTGTGAGCCAAAAAAGAATCAATGATGTTGTTTTCCTTTTGTGTGGTCACATTCCTTCCTGTGGCAACCGACTGCGGAAGTGTCAATTTTAGCGCACCATCGACACGTTCGTGAACAAGTTGTTTGCAAGAATTGCTGATTTCTTCGCATTGAGAAAGATTCAGAAGCGGTTTTCCGTAATTGTCCAGCAGCCCTAATTGTACTATTATTTGATGTACATCACACCATCAAAAGTAATGCTGACCTTCTCTGTGTAGTCTGATCATTGCAAGATAGCAGAGATACGATTTTGCAAGTTTGTTGAAAGGCAGGCCATTATTTCGTAGCTGGTCCAAAATTTATAATTCAACATTTACAAAAGTGAAAACATTTCTACGACCTTAGGCTTGCATCCTTGCATTGCAGCAATACTTATGTTCTTGATTCCACTTGGAGTTGGAAACGACAAACTCACGACTATGCGCTGCAAATTACAATACCCAACAATCAAGGCATTGTAGTTAGATCTAAGCACTAATACCTTTTGTCCTTTGATATTATATTCCCACATTCCATCCTGAGACCTATTCATCCTACTCATAGCCTAGATTTAATTAAAAATTTAAACGCGCCTTTTCACTTCCATTTGTATATACAGGGGGCTACATAGAAAACTTCTGTCAACCACAAAGGGACAAACCTTGGCACAGTACCCTTCGTACATGATCTGAGAATTAGAAAGGTTCACTTTCCCCTTGCCCTCCGCAAAGAAATGATCCAGTGAATCAGCTTGTGTTCTTTTACGTTCCTTAGAACCACAAAATTGCTGACGGATTAGCGGAAATAAGGAGTCGTAAATGTTGCACATTAATCAGCTCCTCTTCAACAGCCTGTATGGAGGGATCTCGAGAAACACGTTTCATTTCCCTCCTTGCAGCTTCTTCCTCATTTACATTGTTTTCGAAGATGAAGGCCTATAATGTTAGTTCATCAACTTCAACTTTTGACCATCTGTCTTTTTGTTTGGGATTTTTTCGATATACTTTCGAATTCTCTGCTCGAGCTCTTCCCAACTTTTGAATCCACTGAAGACGGTTCTCTGCTTTGCTAAACAGAAATATGCAACTGCACATTGGAAAATCTAGTCCCTAAATACAGTCAAGAAATAAGAGCTGGAGCTGGTTTTAATAAATAAACAAACCTCGTCCCCAACTGGGGAAGACACTAAGATTCTCAAACGCGATCCCCGAAAGTTTCCTTTCACTTTTTTGTGCTCTTCGAATGACTGATGGCTTGTACTCATGATGCCACCACAGATTTCTCTTCTAGTATCAAATAGGGATTTTGATATCTTCAGAACGATGTTTAAGACAAAGAGTTTCAGTGCACAAAATCAGTAAAGAACAGCAGAATCACAAACGATGTGGCACCTAAATAAAAATAATGGCACAAAAATATTATTGCTCTCGCAAAAGGGCCGCGGTCGACGTGAAAAACCGACTTCTCACCACATTTTAGTTTCACTAAGTGCGACTCTGCTTTGCATTTACCGGAAAAATTCATTTATAGTGTGCACCAGAGGATACACCAGCACACGTTCTTTGACAAATATAATTGTTTTCGATGACTTTTCTTGTTCTAATTTTGAAAGCAATTTCTGCAATTTATCAGAATATGCATTTTTTTGGTCACTCCATGACAGGGTTGCAAGTTTCTTTCGATAGTTTTTGTATGCCTCCTCATATGCTTCTAATTTGGCCGAAATTTTCTCCGATCGACTCGAATCCTTGCATTGATAGCGAAGCATTTTGAAAAGCTAAAAGAATAACATGAGAAAAAAGATTCGTTGTGGTGTCATGGAATAAAGAAAGGTGGCACTCACTTCAATTTTTTGCCCAAACATTTTTGGCCAAGCGATCTTCACATGGTGTAAAAAGGCACTCTCTCCCAATTCTTTGTAGACTGTCCTCTGGGATTTTATGAGGATGTCCTTTTTCTTCAAATTTATTCCAGCCAGGAGATCTGTCAGTGAATATTTTGAAGGGAGAGGCTGGTCTTGTTGTACGTAGAATATTTCCTCGAAATCGATTTTTCTTTCCCTTTTTTTCTCAATTCCGTCGTGTACCCAAATCTGTGCCTGCACAACCTTTTGCAGAGTTTTCATATCTTCTGCAGGGATTGAATCCTTTGTATTTATCGGGGAAGCTGTGAGACCAAGAATCCTTGGAGACGATTCCAGTTTTCGAAATTCCTTCAAAGACATTTTGAAGCTGCTCTGAGTAAGAATTATTGAAGCATCTGGCCACGTTGTGTACCTCACACAGCTTCGCCATAGCACTTTTCTTCTTTGCGTTGTGCACTTCGTCAAGGATAAGGAGATCAACTTTCTCCAGATTCAGATATCTTTTCATAGAACATGACTTTGAATATGTACGAAAATGTGTTGTTGGGCTTACCCGTAAGAAACAGCGTCATAGAAAATTTGAGGTGTTCCCATCATTACGTCGCTGACGGACACAACTTCTTCCCATTGGTTATTATCAAACCGGTATGTTAACTTAAGCAATAAACAACACACAAGCACACAAACACATGTAACTTATTTAATGCCGGTGATGTTAGGAGATATCGTTCTAATCAGCAACCTCAGCTGCCAAGGTAGAAATTGTTACTTGCTCGCCGTCTTTTAATGTCAAATGCTTTCTTACGTAGTTTGCTTGCTGCTCTAAAAGAGAATTGTTCGGCACTACAAACATAATCTTTGCACTTTGTTTCGTTCTCATCACATGCTCAATCGCCTTCACTGCTATTAAAGTTTTCCCCATCCCTGTTCCCAAGACAACGATTATATTGTCTCCTCTGAATTTTTCAACGGCTTTTTGCTGATAATTATAAAGTTTCAGTGGCTTTCTCTGACACTCAATAGCGTTTTTGCCGTCATCACTGAGATGGTCCATCAAGAGATCAGCAGTTGAATTTGGTATGATCAGACTTGATTTGCTCTCCAAACAGCGCTGCAAGATACAAATAAAGAGTAAGTTTTCATGTTAGCTTGTTTAAAAAATTTGTACTCACCTTGACCTTAGTACTCACAACGAACAGTTTAGACTTAAGATTGTCTATTTCTTCCTTTATCTCATTTTGATTATTCCGAATCTTAAATTGGTATTTTTGCATCTTCAAGAAGGTGGCAGCCATCAATCCCACTATGTCAACCATTATTTTTCCGTCATGATCCTCCACTAGTTCGGGAAATAAACTTTGAACCTGCAACGTTGGAAGCCTGACTAAACTAATATAAAGCTAGAAGGGATAAGTTGCCTGTTGAGCTGAAAATCCTATCGCAGGTTTTCCATCCAACTCGTAAGAATAGACATTGAACGAAACATCATCATCTTCTGTTATTATGACAGATCAACTCGGTTTATGATGTTGCGATAACGGTTCTACCATATTCAGTCAGTAGCTTAATGTTCTTCTTTTCCCGCATATCCGATACAACAAAATACTAATGAAGAATTCGCTTAGTAAATCAAAATTTTCACTGCACTTAAATACAGATAAGACCTTTCTTCCGTAAATATTTCCTTTAGGGATTAAGTGGAAAGCTGGACCGCGAACTTCTTTTGCATTTATTATATCATTTCCTTTCCCTGGGAAGTCATACTGGATGTACAGGTTTGAGTAAGTGTATTGGGTGAAACGAATGGTATGATAATTTGACGAAATTTGCTGAGGACTTCGGGGAGCTTTTCAAAGAATTGAGCAATTTTCCCCCAGCCACTCTGAGCATCCTCACCGCCTTTTTGGTCCTCCCGGGGACGTTGTGATTCCTTATTAGATCCCTGTTCTTTCATTTTGGTTGAACCATAAAGCGCATTGGGGGCTGTGTAGCATGTTTTCCCATCACTCATCCTCTCTATTGTTAAAAATTTTCCCTAAGGAATGTCAACTACTTCAGCGAGAAGTTGAAAACCGAAAGACCAATAAATTCAGAGAAATTTTAGGGAGTCATCATATCATCTTTCGTTAGCATTCTGGTACCTTTGCATCAGTTAAACGAAAGTAAGCGTTTTTCTCCCCCATCTCGTTATCCAATTTCTCTGCACGAGCTTTGGCGTTTTCGGTCCAGCTATCTTTCGTAAGATCCCTAACGGGTCGACGAGATTCATACATGAGTTGGATTTTCATTTCCTCATCCGGTTTTATTAATCTTTCGTATAATGGTGAAGCATCTTTAAAGTACGCCTTAAATACATCATCACGCTTTATCTCGAATGGATGGACAGCTGCAAACGTAACCAACATTTTGTTACGCAATTTAACCTCTCCTTCATAGTTCTCAGATTTGATGATTGCAAGGGTATTCTGAGGTGCACGATCTACACTGATTTCACCACTATCATCTACTTCCATCCTATTTTCTTGGTTTGGATCTGCTAACACACTATCTGCAAAAATCTCATCTTCCGATCTCATCGTCCTTGAGGTTTGTGAGGATGATATTTGGTAAGGATCGCCAAGGGAGGCTAACAAAAACAGCCTGCCTTCGTAGCGTGCGTCAGAAATAAAATCTTTAATTGTGAAAAATGCGTGCTTGTTTTTCTTCACGCATCTCGGACTTGCAACATTTTTTGCAATTGCAACAGAATTCTCTGACTGAAAATGAAATACATTCAATGGCATTTCTTTCATGCGACTTTTGGTAGGAGGATCGAAACCTAGCACAACAATTTAGGAATTGTCCGGTGTCAGCAATTCATTAAAAAAAAGAAATGGAAAGAAATTAGGAAATCCTAGGAAATCCTAGGAAATCCGAAGATTTTCGACTTTGACCTTTGCAATGTGATGACACAGATAATCGTTGTCGCAGTACAGAAATCTCATTATGTTTATTGAATTGAGGCAAAAGAGGCGTACGACATTTATTCGGGTTAGACGCTCCTAAATAAAATGTTGGGAATTCGTTCCGAATATTCAGTCCAAATGATACCAAACCTAAGACTGTGAATCTCGATCTTTACGAGTTTAAAAATCACAAAATTAGCGAACAGTTCGGGTGAATCCATGTGGTTCTTGCGCATGTAGATTTGATCAACGCTTTTGTTCATTGTTCATTGTTCATTGTTCATTGTCCTGCGAGCCATTGTGTCACAAAACATGCGGAAAACATCAAAAATTCATTGTGGCAACGCATGAACGCTGCGCATGCAAAGTGTGAAACTGCCATCGACTCAGACAGAGATCGAGGCCACATGCATGCAGAGGCCAACCAGTGCAATCATGCATTGCTAGATTGTCATGGCTAGACAGATCTGTGGCGATCTGCATGATCGGAAAAAAGCAATGCCATGCTGGGTTGCACTGTCCGTTTGCAAGTTTCATTTTTTCCAATTTGCAAACCACATGACATGCAAGCTAGCAAGACGGGTTCAAATTTGCTGTGCGTTCGCGCATGCATCATTGCCCTTTGAATTGGGGTTCGTCATTGCACTGGTTACGTTGATCACAATGAAAAGTAATCAGAGAAACGAAACTAATTGAAATGATGAGTAAGTGCTTGACAAAAAAACAAATCGGTCTGCATTGCAGCATGGAGGGAATGCACCTCAGCTCATGGTTTGGAACTGATTCATGATCCGCCAATTCAACTCTGGAAAGACCAGACTTTCGTGAACTGGTTTCATTTTAGGTCTCCCTCTCGTGCAATAGTTATTTTTGAGACCGTTTGTTTCGTTGTGACGTGTAGAATTTTTACGAGAAGAACCCACCGAAAGGTGACGACGCTCTATTCTTCTCCATGTATTTTTGATGGTATTCTTCCGCCATGTAGAAGTCGCTGAGCGGGGCAACGTGTGTGAAGACCTTCCGTCCAGTCGCTTGTTCTATTTCTTTAATCTTAGCATCGACGGCATTCTTCTGATCTTCGTCCTGATACCACACCCCGCTGCGGTACTGAACTGAATACGGCTTTGACAGATAGCCTCCATGTTCCTTGAACATAATCTAGAATGCACACAAGTCGAATTTGGAAGAGTTGATTTTTTATGGGAGCAAGATTTTGTGAAGTTAACGATGAAAAAAATTAGAAGAAGTACTCGCCACTTCTAAGCGTCATTGTTGTTGTTTTTACCTCAAGCAGGTCATCGTATTTGATTTCCTCCGGGTTATATATCACCTACGATAATATCATACGGTTGCCTTTGTGTGTGAAATTCTGCTCAAATAGGGTCTCTTTTTAGGATAATATATTCCAACCTGGATACACTCAGTGTGGTCTCCCATAGATCGGTAAGTTGGGAAAGAAGTCAATCCTCCCGAATATCCAACTCGAGTCCTACGGAGAAGAAATGAGTCTGTTTGGCAGAATGATAGTCTCTAGAAAGCATAAAGAGTAATCAGAATAATCAGCATACAGGAACAGAATAAAGCAAGCTCACCCGAGAACACCTTTTACCCGCGACGGGGAAAAAGTAACCTGTGATGCAAGTAGGGCAGCCAGGATGTAATTCTTTGTCACGTCACATATCGCAGACTTCAAATGTTCAAGGGGGGATATGAATAGAGACACTTTACCTCGGGATGCCAAAATCATCCCATTCCAAAGGTGGCCGTATGCAGGGGTGTCTCAACGAGGGGACAAGGCGTGCTAGATGCAGCAGCGGAAGTTGAGAGACCACGTGACCTGTAGTCCAATCCGGCCATCCTGCGCAGAGGAGCCGATATAGTAGCAGCAGTACGGAGGCCTGTAGATCCCACCCTAATGCTTGTGGTGGAGCATAGGCTTGCAAAAAGCGGGAGCATAAGTGCCAGGCGCATCGAATGTACGAGGCTCGAACGAGAGGGCGAGACGCGTCGACGATGCCAGCAGATGATTGTGGCCATTTTTTAGGATATTCCTGGAGATTTCCCGATTTAGGGGAAAACAGATGCTATTTTCCAATTGTTCCCGCTTGCTACTGACTCTAGGATTTTGTCCTACGTTTATAAACTATTCTATATCAGAAGAGTGAATATGTCGCACTAGATCTATGTAGTTTCCATATATTGAACTCATCCGATGTCGGCGATGCAGATTTTGAAACAGGACGAGCCGTTCCACTGACCAACCAACCAACCAACCACCTTCGATATCACCTAATTTAATTTATTTTATTTTCGAAGCGCCTTTTTGTGAAGACCCAAAGTTTGAAATGTGACCAGTTTCTTCCAATAAGAACAGTGAAGTCTCAAAGGAAACGGCCGAGAACTAGATCTAGATCTACTCAACCTCCCCAACCGTCCTTTCCTCTTTCTCAGTTACGCAGACGCAGGTAGGTGTGAAACTGAACTCCAAGTAAAGTAGAGCTGTGCAGTCTGTCTTGATTGGGGATCTGTGATGTGATGAAACTGATAGATATTGCTCGGAGAGAAGAATATGTACATGTAATGCAATGCGCAAAATGTGGTACAACGGAACAAGTAGCGTCTCTCATTTCTGCAGGAACTCGCAATATCTCACCATGGGACAATGTCAATGCGCTCCTCGGCCGAGATTGAGCGAAGAAATGTCAGAGAGAACAGTATCTTTATTGTAGCACCTTGCATTAGTAGTTTCACGATTTCCATTCCAGAGGGGACGAAATCCTTCCCGATATACATGTTGCCCTTTCATTCATATGGAGTAGTGACTAACATGTTTGATTGATACTGCTACAGCCAAAACTGCCTGAGAACGCTTGTGATGAACATTGATGAACATAACTACAAAGCGGTAGTAACTGTGAACCCGTAACTGTGAACCCCCCCCAACATCGTCTCGAAAAAAAACATTCAAAATATTGATTTATCATATCAAAAATGGGCTGCTGTACTTCCGTACTCACGAATGCATATTATAGGGACTGAAAAAGGACGCCCAAAAAATGATCAGTAAGGTGTGTGCGGGAAAATGAAAACCATCTCATTAAAATGGATTAGTTGTGATATGCGATTTACGGAACGACTTTGCTGTCCTGTTTTATAATTACACTGAACTATCACGCTTCTGTATGCGTTTTGCTAATTTGCGCGGTATTAGAATTCACTGAATATTTTTCATGGTGCTATGTAGTATCGCTATTCTTGAGACAAAAGTAGCGTAGCACGTCTTTCATGTTAACCGTTACTGATATTCTTCATCTTAGATTGTAACGGTTGAGGACGGAAATCGAAGTCAGTCCTTATCTTTACACATAAGCATAATGTGTATCTTATTAAATACCAAAAAAAAATCCAACCAGAGGAGAATGGTGAATTGTCGGCCACACACGTGCACACACACACACACACACACACACACACACACATACGCATTATTTTACTTTTTTATTATATTTTCAGTGATCTCTGAGGCATTTGTGCACCACATTATTGACGTCGCGTATGAAACCATCGCTTTTAAAAATTTCCAAGAAATCTACGGGGAGAAGATAAAGGACGATAGTTTTCATAGGAACAAAGAGAAAAAAGTAGTATGCCGTCGATTTTGTTCGTTATCTGTTTCATGCTCAGAATTTACATACTAATTCGCTTTTGCGGTGTATTTCAGAACAAAGAGTCGTTGTGTAAGTTCTCGAGGAAAAATTTTTCTTCTGAGGTCTCGGGGGAAACTTCTTCTTCTGAGGTAGCAACTTTTCATCTAATCATCATCATCATGATCTCACTTCTACGACTGATGCAGGATTCGAACATAAAGGAAGGATTCAAAGGTAGTTTCAAGGCTCACCTCGGCTTTGATCGTGATGGTAGATACTCTTCTTAAATCACATTTACAATGCGCTTTCGCTCTGAATAAGATCTGTATCAACCATGTAAAAAGATGAGGGAATCGATGAGGAGAGGTTTCTGGAAAATCTTGGGGTAAGAATGATTCTAAGGATGTCATCCATGAAACGATGCGTGTGTTCTGATCAGATGTATGTGTGGTCCAATTCAACAGGAGGCTGTAACAAAGGGAAAAGAATATTATTTTACCGAATTGTGCCTCAAGTTCAACACACTGTCCTGAACGAACACGAGAATGCGCCTGTCAAAGTCACAAAGAAAATGACAAAGCAGCATCGTGCGATGTGTCCAACATGCAGTGCAGCACCGAACACGCCAGCCATGGACGACTCAATCCAATGAGGCCCATGCTCATGTCCCTTGACGTGCGCGTCATGGGTCGAGGCAAACATGTCTGTGCAACAAAGCAAATCAAATTTGTTCAATGGTCATCCTCAAACATGCAAGACGGATGCAATCAATCAAATTGAATTTGTTCAATGGTCATCCAATCGACAGCCCTGCGATGCAAGGCCATGCAGCGCACGCACGCACGGTGCAGTGCAGTTTCACACAGATGTCCTTTGCAAACATCTGATCTGTGAAACCACACGTGTCTCAGAGAACACGTGTGCTTTCAAGCCTGTGCGCTCTGTTTCCTGCAATGCCACACACCAATGCAAGCTCATGTAGCTGTGCAAACAACACGTGCAATCATTGCATGAACGCTTGCAGTCGATCGAGCCATCTAGCCATGCGCGTCAAGACACCTGTGCGATGCAGCGTGCTAGCATGACAGCTGCACATTGCGCAGGACCTGTGGCGCACGCGCGTGTGGGATGGCGGATGCAATGAAATGATCAAACTTTTTCAATGGTCACAGTTGCATGCATGACTGACAAGGCATGTGCTGACAATCTAACAACACCATGTGCCATCGATTTCAAATGGGAAGTGCTTGATTTGTTCTGTCGGCATTGGGCATGAACGCATCAAACGCTGCGAGGTGTAATTCTTCTAGTTTCTTGTGGGCTTTAAATTTGTCCGCCTCCCTGTCATCGTCGAATAGCTCGCTTTGAATTCGATTTAACTTACGCAACAGATCCCGAGCTTCCGCAAGCTGGTCAGCCAAGACCTGAGGTGCTGATTTGAGGTGTTTTCTAATGACTGTATTGTACCAGGCTGACGCCCACCCTGTCTCACGTCGGCACTCTTCATTGTCCTCGCCTTTTTGTCGCCTATCATTGCCCCATATATAATCATCAGGGCAATTTCGCCTCGATTGCAAGTGCTTTCTCAGGCGTTTGAGCAGAGCGGAGTACAGCCCTGCCAACAGTGAAGGGCTCCCAGCAGGACTTAGAAGCTTCAAAGAGATGTCAACCTATACGTCACGTAGCAGAAGAGCTTCATAAGACCGAGAAATGTGTTGCGAGAGGGAGAGAGTCAGCATAAATTGAAAATATAAATATATATTTTTATTTATATATTATTTATAGATTTGTTGTATATTATTTAATATATGTATTTGTATACATTTGTGTGTGTGTGTGTGTGTGTTCCATACTATATCTTGATGTATTTATTGCGTGCAGTTTACTGACACCACCCAATGCTGCAGCAACATAACGATGATACCGATGATGATGATGATGATGATAAATCAGTATAAAACTAGTAATGACGACAATGCTTGAAGCACTACTTTGGGCTGCTCTGGAACGTGCGTAACGCTGAGACTAAGCATTGGCCGTGGGATGCGCACAGAAGGAGTAGCGGTGAGATATCTTGGAAGGGGCGGGGGGATGCATAAATGGCAAGACGCTTCTAAATGTCCATCCGCGCTAACACTTACTCGGCAACGTGACCTTCGTCTAGGCTGCTGCTGCACTATACTGGCATCCTCCGGAGTAGGGATCGCGTCGTCGTAAGCACCACCACTACTGGTAGTTCTGGTAGTTCGCTTTTCTCCACTACCATCACCGTCGCCGACCCCGGTAAGCTGGAAGATAAACAGATGGGAGATTATAATGATGATGACGATGCTGATGATAATGCGCAGTGCGACACGATAACAGTAGAAATTTCGCGCGTGAAAAGTGATTCTGATACTGCAGCATTTTCTGCTATAGCGACCATCACACCACCACCACAGCCCGTGAGTTTGTTTCCCCGCAAAACTCCATCATCCCACTCCGCGGAACAATAAATATTCTTTTAATAATTATGGGATAGAATCGACCAGCATCTCGAGGACTTTAACGCATATATGCTCGCGGAGGGAGGCAGTTCCATTCCTCCCAGCAGATGTGGCTGCTAAAGCCGCACCAGTTGTCATCGTATACATCTTGTGCCTTGGACACAGCAGCGGCATGTAGAAGGGGATTGTGAATCCTTCGCCGCTTCTACCACCGACCTTCCGCTCTGCTGAAAAACCATCAGTGTGATGCAGCTGTGCGCTCACGCAACTGAGAGAGACGGGGCTCAAGGCAGCTCTCACCTCCGCCGCACAGAGTGGAAATGGGAGCGGGGGTAAACGAGAACAAAATCAAAGCAGAACGAAGTAGCAGCAAAAAAAAATGAAACGAGATAATACTGTGATGGTTTTAGGAAAGAGTTTGATGAGAAAAAATAATTCATATATTCAAGATTCTTACCACGTAAGCTTTCCTGATTCGCCTTTCTGTCGCAGGAGGCCCCCATGGGCAACATCTCTGATGCTCTATCCTGTAGCGAATCCCGTGCCGGAAAGATGTCGCTGAAGTAAGAAGGAGCAGCTGCCCTGTGCTGCTGACGATGTCCTTGGTTTTTTGGCCAGTGTTGCTGGCGGTGGTGGTGGTAGTAGTAGCCCCTCCTCGCATGTAAGTGAGCATGATGAGGGGCATGAGGAGGCGGAACCGCTAGCTTTTGTGGAGGAGTCACAACGAGCATATCGAAGATATCGATGTCAAAGCTTCCCAGCTCTATCTCACAGAGCTCCGCTGAGCTATCATTGTCGTTGCGCTCCTCTCCCTCACACGCCTCTCCTTCACCACTACAATAACTACTGCCATCATCATTCCGGCGAAAATCGAAGCAGACGGCCACACGCACCTGGAGAGGTATCAAGGACCCACGCAGCTCGTGCTCAAAGGAAACCTGAGCGGTGTGCTTATGATGATGCTGGAGCCCTCCTCCCCCTCCTCCCCCTGCTCCAGCTGTTTGAGTTGTCGGTGCTATGGATGATGAGGGCCTTCCGCTGATGTCTTCTCCCCAATATCTCATCCCTGGGGGAGGGTTTAACGGCTCTGACAGCATTCGCACGCACGGTGACCTGTTAGCGGAGCGTCTGCTACTGCTACTACCACGATTACCAATATTTGCTTCGGTTTTCCCCGAAGATGCCTCTCCTCCCCCTCCTCCTCCTACTTTGCGCGTGATCTCAATACTAAGGCGAATGTTGTGCAGCACTCCGGCCTGTGACGATGATAATGAGAGCTTGGAGAGCACCTCAGGTGCGATGTAGACACAGAGATGCAATGTTTTTGGCCGAGGGAAGTTATTGGATGAGAACCCGCTGAAAGAAAAACTGTTCCGGACACTACTACTATTAGCGCCGTTGTCCTTCCAGGTCACTCGGGGGACCAACTGTACCAGACTACTACTCTGTGAGGATGACGAACGACGACGAGCCTTAAGTCTCGCCTTCTTACTCGTTTGCGCTAGCTGAATCGCTCCCGAAAGGGCTTCCAGATGCTCGTTCCATTTAGAGTTATAATCTCGCAAAGACTGCGTGCGAATGGACAGCCTTTCGAGTTCACCGAGCAGCGACTCTATGGCCCTGTCCCGTGAAAGTTGCATCTCCTCCCTAGTTACCTTTTCAACTTCCTTCTTCCCTATCTCCTCCTCCTCCTCCTCCCCCTCCTCCTTTTCTCCTCCTCTTTTGTGCCAATCACCCACACTGCGGTTTTTCACTCTGCCGCCTCTCTTCTGCTGCTGCAGATCATCCGCGATGAGTCCTTGTGGCGATGTGGTCAGACGGAGGTACCTTGAAGAAGAAGCAGAATGATGATGATGATAGTGATAGGGAAAACAATAAACAGCAGCAAATAAATATGTACTCACGTAGAGAGTGCCGGCCTTGGATCCTGATTGAGCACCGAGCAGCTGCTGCCGTTGATGCTGCTGCTGCTGCTGCTGCAAGTATCTAGCAATGACACGCGGTTCATTGAATCCACAATTACTAAGATGCTGCTGCTGCTGCTGCTGCCGCCACTGCCCCCCTCTATATGATCGATGAAGGCAAGAGTGCACACGGCAGTTACCGCAACGTCTATATCCTGCCTGACTAACTGAAAAGGGCTGCTGATGAGTCCCTGCGCCCAATAACTGCTGCTGTTTTCACCTTTGTTGTCACGTTCCTCTCTTTCACGACTACGGCGAAGGCTTTCTCTACCACGAGATGTTGCTGCTCCGGTATCGTTGCCATTCTCGTCAGCGAATATGCTAAGGATGTACAATGACCCACCTGTGCAGTGAAGAGAAGCAGAAGGAAAGGAGGGAGGAAGAGGAAGAATTGAAACACTATCCTCAAACAAACAGGTGGCACTTAGGTATAAGGTATGCGATCATAAAGCGGTCGGTGAGGGAGAATGATGCGGAGGGAGGGAGCAATCGATGACGTACTGTTGCTGTTGTTGTTGTTGTTGTTGTTGTTGTTACCGGAGCAGATGACAACTTTACCACCAGCTCCCCTCCCTTCTCCTCCTCCCCCTCCTTCCCCTCCACCAGGTGGATCCTCACTATCGTCTGTAGAATCGTCGTAGGTGTAGCAGTAGCAAGCGGAGTCCACTTTCGTTCTTAGGTAAAGTTGCTGCTGCGAATGATCCGTATTGCTGTATTGCCTTCTGCTTCCCCTCTCCCCTTTAGTCGGTGCACCCTCCTCACTCGCGATGGCCATTACGTACCCACCCTCCGTTAGTATCTGTGCAATCGTATAAACGCACGTACATATCCTCACACAGGCCTGAAGAGTCCCTTACGAGTGCGTGAGTGGAGTGTGTTTAGTTAATCAAATATCATATGCATTGAACTTGCGTTGTACGTGGGCCACAACAAGAGCAGCAAACATGCGATCGACCATAGGCAACGATGATACATAATACTACACGCACCACAACTGCCTCCCTTCTCTTCGCTTCGCCTTGGCTCATAGAGAACCTCGGTGGGGGACTCTTGACGTGCAGCATTTCTACTATGCTGTCACCGAGGTCGAAAGCGACGGGTGCGAGCAGTTGTTGCGGGGTCGCTGCCGCTACTGCTCCCGTCGTTATCGCCCGAGAGCGCCGCTTGCAATATATCTTTCCATTAACCGAGGCCTCTAGGACGATCTGGGATCCTGATGATGTCATTCTGTGGCCAAATATGCTGCGGGAGAGAGAGGTGCTCATGAGAACCCCTCCCCTCTCCCTTCCTCTTCCTGAACCGCCATGTTGAAGTATCCGATGACCTCTGCCACCGCCTGGTCTTTCGAGGGTGAAGCAGGCAGCTGATGTGCAGAGGGCTGCTGCTGCCGGTAATGATGACGACGACGACGACGACGACGACGATGACGGTCTCCCGGTTCTCCCCTCTTCGCCTTCCTTTGACTGTTGAAATGATGCTGGTGGGCTGGGAGTGGTGCCATGTAGGGCTTCACGCTTTACATCATCAGGAATGCTGTGAAGGATGGCAGAGCGTCCTGGTGAGCTCACGACAACCAAACCTGTCTCCCAGCCCCGAGTGAGCTGAGAAAGAGAGGGGTAAGGAATACTGTCTGCCAATAACCTCGGTTCCATTCTGCTGCCCCCTCCCGTCTTATCCACATTTCCCTTGATGTTCCCGCTGTTTGCCTTCGCCTCCTTCATATCTGAGCTGCTATGATACTGGGAGTAAGGAGTTCCGTCATCACCCCTCAAACGCATTCCACCACCACCACCACGATATGGCAGCGAGTGTTCCCCTTGCAGTTCAGATGATGAGGGGGATGAGGCCACTTTGCTTTTCTTTGCTTTGGGTTGTCTGGCATCTAAGCTTTCATCTTCTACGTTATCGTCGTGTGAGCTCACTTCCATTTTGTCGTCCTTGCCGTTGCTACTACGAGGAGGGGCCAATTGCTGTTTGTTGTTTCCAATCTCGAATAGATTCACCGCATCGCCGGAGCAAACAGGGACTACCAGCCTTGCAGCACGCCGTGACTTCCGTCTAAGTTTCAGGAATATGTATACAGATATCGAATGCTCATTTAATTATCTTTCAATCTTGACAATACTAAAGACAACAAGCGGTAACTTAAACATGTTGCTCTTACATGCTGTCGAGACAGCAAGCACTATCCACAAACCACCCACCAGCGAATAGTACCTCCTCATCAGATGATTCTTTATCGCAGAAGATATTCCACTGCCGTTGCTGCAATCAACCCGGACATACCACAGCTTCCCCCCCGTAGTCAAGCAGCAAATAGCTGCTACGCCGCTTACAGATTCCACATCGACAATACACGCGCTTTCGATCGAATCGTCGAATTTGATCACATCCTAGGTGGAAAATAATGACAATTTCTCATTGCTAGCCGGGGCTGTCTCCCTTTTCGCAAAAGACTATATAAGAATGGATCAATCAGTACTGGCCTACCGTGAGATGCCTTGCGTTGAAGACGTGAAGCCTCCGCGCCTTCCGATAAAAAGAGATTATGCACACGTGGCTGGATTCGACCCGTTGCCTTCGAAGGGTTGATTGTCTAGCTCTTCTGCCCCTGTTTTGCGTTCGCCGTATTGATGAACTCTCTTCGGAAGAAGCTCTCGTTGCCAGAGCATCAAGCTTAAGCTGCGATTGGCTCGGAGGAAGAATTCGCCCGACCACCCGAAGATTGGCGGCTAATTGTTCAGTCACCTTAGAAGCACTCGACTGGGGGTGGCCAGAAGAGGAGGAGGAAGAGGAGGTCTTCATACGAAGCCTTCCCCGGCCCTCGCACCACCTCCGCCACCACCTTCGTGCTGATCAGCGTGGGAGAGAACTGGGATAGCCCCAGGGGGATTTTCTATCCTGCGTCATGATTTGCATCCATGACGCAGGTCGTAATTCTAGGGAGTATTCCAAGAGAATAGGGACATAAATCTCTTTGTGATTGTGATTGCGACAAGGAAACCCTGTTGACGCAGCAACATAAACTCTCCAACATTTTTTGTACTGCAACACTCCTGCTTTCCAGAGATCATCGCACAAATGATGACCCTTAGGCGAGGGTGGCGATCAGCGTCTCCATGGAGATGGAGGAGGAGCAACCATGTGTTGGCGGTTGCGGCGGCACTTAAAAGGGGAGGCATTGAGAGATTCGACGCGAGGGGGCTGGGAAGCAGTAGCAGCAGGTCCTTCAGCTGGTTTTCGAGTACAGAGGATAGTCGTGTTGAAGATGAAGAAAACCTGGAACCCAGAGAGTGAGTATTCATTTGAATAGGAAGAAGAGAGTTTTCAGGATACCACTCATTAATCAATCATCAGGTTTGTGGGCCTCCACCTCAGTAAGATCTACTTTCAAAAGGTCGGTCAATCGTTCAGTCAGTTAGCATATCAGAGAGAAGTTCTGACAACGCCGACACCAACGCCGGTAATGCTACTGCAAACATTAGGTTCTACCCCTCGAACAAGCGTACATGTACGATAAGTTCCACACACCTTCGTGGACAGAGGGTGATTTCAATTCCAAGGTTGCCCTTATGCCTCGTCCCGTTGTTGTATATTTGTACATTTATGCAACGTTGAGCTAATCGTCCAATGATTTTCTATTGGTGTTTTAATTGTCGTTATTTTAGCCTATCGTGTTGGTACTCGGCCAGTATTCGGTCGGTAAGACGACCTTCATCTCGCATCTCTTAGGCAAGGTAAGACAGAGGAAGTAGTTTGCTGATACTTTGTTGTAAGAGGGGGGGTGGGGATGAGGTAGTGAGGATGATCGTGGTCTAAAAATATCCGGTGAATTACTGTCGTGAAAAGATGTAAAGCAGTACCCACGATTTTATCTGCACACATGATATATCATTCTATATTTCTTCCTTCACATCATAAACCACTACCAGACGTATCCCGGGTCGCATATCTCACCGGAACCCACGACGGACCGCTTTGTGGCGATTTGCGACGGTTGTCGAACACCGCTACCATTAGAAGAAATGCACTGCACTATACATCTGTCTGTTAACACCACCCCTGTTTGACGAATGGCCGCCAAATGAAAAGGAGCAAAAGAACGGGTGATTCCGGGCAACGCAGCGGTGATGCAAGAAGGTAGCAGAACAATCAATTGAAATGACGATGACGATGGTGATGAAAAGGGGAGAGCCGGATGGGCACGGCGGAAGCAAATGCAAATGCATTACTGTAATTTTGCGAATATCTTCAGAGAGTGGCTGAGTAGCAAACGCCACCTGTGCAAACCTTGCTCTCTCGTTCTGATACTTTTTTTTCCTCATCCTAATCCTCTCCTCCCTTTGCCGCTATGTTCGTATTTACGTTGTAGGGAAACCATTCCAGACTCTGAAGACATACGGCTCGCAGCTGCTCAACCGGTTTGAGTGCGTGGAGGTACTAAGAAGCCAAATAAGATTGTAACACTTGTTCATCTTCAATTTCTAGAAACGGGAATAAATCTCGCGCGCTTTACACGATTCTTCTCCCTCCTCCTCCTTCTCTTACTCGAACTGCTTTACACGATTCTTCTCCCTCCTCCTCCTTCTCTTACTCGAACTACTAAGGTTCCCGACTCCAAACTGCTGGAAGACCTCATCTTGATCGACTCCCCGGGTGTATTGTCTGGGGAGAAACAGAGGGTAGTAAGCAATCAGATATGTGGAACATTAACAGCACAACAAGTGCAAGAGAATGAAAGGGAATGAAAGAGAATGGCCAGAGTCGCATTCATATTAGTGTTGCCTTACTGGTAGTGCTGCTGAATTTAATGCATGCTAGCTATGGGGACGACGTTTCACAAAGTGCCCCATCCTTTTGTCACCCCCCACCCCCAGATTGAGCGTGGATACGATTTCTCCGGACTTGTACGGCACTGGGCAGAGAGGTCGGAGAGAATTCTGCTGATATTTGACGCACACAAGCTTGATATCTCAGATGAACTGAAGGAGGCAATACTCTCGCTCAAAGGTTGCACCACAGCTAGCTTGCCATGGACATGTGCATGCTCTTCCGCTGAAAGAGGAGGGTATTACCGTAGGATTGATCAGACGAAGAGTTGGTGGAGAACAATAATGCTGCCAAGTTAACGAGAAATAGCTTCTTAGTTTGAGGTGCATGTTGTTCTACTCTTTCGTAGGCAATGAAGACAAAATTCGATGCGTTCTTAATAAGGCTGATAGGGTTGGCACTCAGGAACTTATGAGGGTGGGTGACGACAAGGACGGCAGAAGCAATATGACTGAGATACATAGATGATGACAAAGCAAATGCATTGAACTGGATCTCTTACTATAACCTTTATTCCCCACACGAAGAACGGGAAGGAAGAGGACGCAATTCCAATTTTCCTTCTTCGCACTTCGTTGAAAATGCACACTCTGAGGCCCAGTTTCTCGACAATGACATGCTGCTCTTTGCCGTCTTTGGTCAGGTTTATGGCGCATTGCTTTGGTCTCTTGGAAAGGTTAGTTGCAATGAAAAGAGACTGGTTGCGTCTATGTGCTGTCGCTGCCTCCTCCCTCCTACCATGCCTGCGTTGTTATGCCTATTCTTTCCCCCCTCATCCATGCACCCTGGCTACAAACATCAACCAGGTTGTGTTCACGCCGGAAGTTATGCGCATCTTCATCGGTTCATTCTGGGACAAACCGTATCAGAGGTAGCAGCACTATACGATCGACCAGTGGCAGCAACTACACAAATCTACCATTGGTTGGATGACGATGATATCTCTAGGAGGAGGGAGGAAGCAAGCTAGGGGGTGATGATGATGATGATGATGATGATGATGATTTCTCTTGCCACACTGCAACCTACAGCACACAGAGTGTGAGGATGCGTACTTCTTCGTTGTTTGTGTTCGCAGAACGGAGCTCGCAGATCTCTTTGATGCGGAGAAAAAGAGCCTCATGGGTGACATCAAATCACTGCCTCAAAACTCCACCATCCGGAAAATCAACGAATTCGCCAAGAGGCTTCGCCATGTTAAAGTCGACCGACAACAACTGATAGAACAATATGTGCAGAAGCATTCCAATTTTCCGCCTCATCGATCTCGTCATCATCATCATCATCATCATAATCATTCTCATCGTCGTCGTCATAATCGTTAGGTGCATTCCATTGTGTGCGATTCGCTCTGTAACAAATTCACCATTCTTTCCATGCAGTCGCGGGAGCAACAGCAGGTCGCACCTACCCCTACTTAAGATCTCCCCACCCTCTCTCTACGTCTCTCATTTCAACCTTCTCGGTCGAGTGAGGAGACTCAGGGACTTTCCTCCTACTCATTCTCGACGGCACCCCACCTCTATTCAATTATTCACCTAGGAAGCGTTGTTAAGACCGGAGGCCCTCCGGCAGACGTTTAGTAAGTTGGCAAAGCAACATGCTATTCACATTGGAGACTTCCCAGATCCGGAAAGGTAGTCCGGAGCGCCTATTTTCCATTTCTTCGGTGACCTTCTGCAAGGCTTGTTGTGGTTGTTACGTTGGGATGTCTTACTTCTTGCGTATTGCTTGTTATGCGACACAAAGCTTCGCCCGTTCGATAGAGCAATTGGAAGTGAAGCTCTGGGAATTTTCTCGCCTGCAGACGGGGTAGTGATTGTAGAAGACAAATAGCTCGGCATGTCTGTGTGTGTGTGTGAGAGAGAGAGAGAGAGAGAGAGAGAGAGAGAGAGAGAGCGTGCGTGCGTGTTGTCATCGATCATCTTAACTCATTTTCCATTCGATTTTAAATCCCACAGCTACGTAGAAGCCATGGATAAGTTGCTGATTGATGAGATGCCTTGCTTGTTCGAGAGGCTGGGAAATGAAGCGACGAAAGATGATGTATAGATGACGTTGCTGGAAGATGATGCGCTGCCAGTGCATTGCATCAATACTAATATACCATGTGACTGTCGTGTGTGGCGCAACAGCTAGGTGTTGTGTGGATGGATTTATGGCTCGATCATGCAACATGGCTGAAGCGTCTCGTGTGTAACGATTGATATCGATTTCCAACTTGTCACCATGATATCACTGATGAAAAACTTATGGATGTGCGCCTGCTAACAATATGACGTTATAGCATGTATAGCAGTCGCAAAACCATCTCTAGCTGGATCTAGCTATGCATGCACCATTACAACTTATGTGTTATTATATCGTGCGCATGGCACCACCGCAACAATATAATATATAATGTGTCTATAGTCGCGCAATAACGCAATGACATTATACACCAGCTAGGCTCACATTATAGGCTCGCTAGCTCGTAACATATAAGATACATATGTTGGCGGGTATAGCAACCCGCCTGGCTAGCTGTACATATTTGAGAAAATGCACCTATCTAGCTATGCAGCCGATGCAACCATGGATTGACTTGCGCTAGCGATTGGCATGTCTGCTAGATGCGGACACACTATTCTGCGCTAAGATAGCAGCTGCCGCTCAATATTACCACACACACACACACACGTAATAGCAGAACCAAACACGTACAGGCACATAAAGATTGCTAGATTGCTACATATTCTCACTCAGATCTCTATTCGAATGAAATAAATAAGAGGCCTACGTTCTGCACTCTCAGCATGAATGAGAACAGTTGAAGCTATTGCACGCATCGATGATCCGTATCTGAGAGTCCATTGCTTCTACATGTTCGCTGCTTCGCCGGGATGATGATACCTTATGATTGGAGATTTTTTTATTAAAGGTCCGCACCAGGGAAAGGGGAGCAGATATTTACTTACATTGAAGAACCATTCTGTAACAAGCTCGCTAAGAGTGGGAGAGGAGCCGTTTCCCCCTCCTCCTGGTGCTATAGGCCGAGTTAGAGCGAAGCGCGACGATTCGATAGAGCAATGATCGTAACAGGCAGGGCTATAGATGCTGATTCGACCTGTTTAGTTACATTATTAGGGATGAGGAGGAGGAGGAAGATTACGATAATAGAACGGTAATGAGAGCTTTATTTAGGTGCAGCAGGTTATTACCAGTGTCGTCGTCATTATTATCGTTGTGGGAACGACGATCGGCAACAGTAGCGAAGGACTGCATCATGGCGCTCCTTTTTTTAGGATAATAAATGGGAGGGAGGGAGGGAGGAACAAGAGGGGGTGGCATAAGTCGTCGCGATATACATTCAAAGAAGTTTGGATTTAGTGACACACACACACACACACACACACACACACACAGAGAGAGAGAGAGAGAGAGAGAGAGAGAGAGAGATATTTCTATCTATGTACAATGTACAATCGTGTTGCTAACCTGAATTGCTCTGCATAGGCCGCTGCCTCTTTATCATATGGGGGTTTTAACCTAATTGCCCAACACACACACACACACACACACACACACACACGCATACTTACTAACCAATCCGAGTTGCGATTCAGCAGCATCTTCCTCCCCCTCCTCTACTTTTTTTTATTCCCTCGCCGCACAGAATCGCTTACCCTCCCGTATCCTCAGAGAGCTGGAACTTGTCATACCTGCGTACGAGGGAGATCGGGCATATCAAGAGGTCCAACATATCAACGGAAGGAGCGGTACGCAGCATGAATACTATTTGTGACTGATACATTTCGGTGTTCGAATGGACGAGGGAAAAGGAGAGTAAATTACTGGAAGACTTGTGACAAGCTTGGGGTCTGAACAAATGGCAGCGTGATGAGTGCGAAAAAGCATTTCCACCTCTCCTACAGAATCAAAACCAGCACGTATCCCACATGAGTATAGCAGAGATATATGCAAGTCGACCAATCATGAACAGCCTTCTACCAACTACTTATTGTGGCTTTGTTGTTTGACAGTTGTTGTTAACCGTGGGAATCTGTGAAGCCAAGCATGATTCGTCCAATGAAGCGTTGTACAAGTCGTAGCTGAGAGATAGATCATCATGAGCAGAGTAGCTTTGCTACTGTTAATACGGAGCAAACCAAGCATCATATGGTCATGATTAAGATTCCCCGTCGAATGTTAGTGCTCACCCGAGCTGTGCTTGCTGTACGAGGCTTATGTGTGAGCTATTTCTCGCCATCGGATCGATAGTTAGCCACCAACCTGCTCAGATGCGATTTATACACACACACACACACACACACATATATATATATATATATATATATATATATATATATATGTATAAATACATAGATTTTGAGACATGTATGAACGTATCAGTGCACTTAATAAATGAATATTGAGTAGGCGTGGTGCCCGTGCATGTATACTCCCTCTCATGTTCTTATCCGCGCATATGTGTACAAGATATGCGCGTGTGCATTTTTGAGTATTCGTGCAGCACCGGAGTCAAAGAGGCCGTATCTGAGATGTTAGTATCATAGAGAGGTGAGGTTTTACAGACCCTTTGCGATCGTCTGTTGGGAAAGCTATATATTAAACTAGGAAGGGATAAATCCTACGCGTTCGGAAGTCTGGACTTCACTCTATCCATGTTGAACATCGCACCCCTCCCTCCGGCTGAGCACCCGGTGAAAAGTACCTTTTCGAGGGGGAAAAAATGAGGAGGCATGCATCGTCTCAGGCGCAACGGGTGTGATAGGAGTTCGTGGTTTTGTGATATGCTACCAACCTTTGCTTCTAAGGGGTCCATTGGCCCGAAGCTTGCATTAGTGGTAAGTGTTGTTATCAACTCGTCGACAATTCGCGCTCCTCTGAACGAGAAACCAATATCGCTCTTCTCCATTCGGTCCCCGCTCCACCCGTCGCTGCTACAGTAGCGCACGTACACGTGATTAGCTTCGCAGAATCCTGGATTGACGGCACAGTCTTGAGAGAGAATTCCTGAAACATGTGAAGAATGTGGCAACATGCAAACGAGAGAGATGCAGGAACTATTCAGTAAGCAAGCGACAGCAAGTGGACTCGATTTCGATTTCGCTGTGGATTGCCTTTGCTTTCCTGCTTTGTTGATTCCCAATTCTTCGAGGACATGAGTCCACTAGCACTGGCGAATCTGGTGGCACAAGATTCCTTTTTCAAATACAAAAAAAACACATTCACATAGTATGCAATATGTGTGCAGATGAGCGATGTATCTCGTACGATATACCTAGTAAGAAGATAAGGTAGTTTACAGAATACCATAAAATGTAGAAGGTGAAGAATGTTATCTATATGTCCTGTCAAACCTTATCATAGCACCACCCTCCTCCCTCAAGGAAGACCACCCAAAGACCCGCCTTTGAATTCGCGCTCGGGCGAAAGTAAAATCCGGCCTTCGATCCTACCAAGAAATCAGTAAAATTGTTTTTAAAAAAAATCTTTCGCGTTGAAAGGTGGTTGAAGAGGGGTTATACTGCAACTACCGTCATTGCAGGATTCATCGATATAATTCAATCGCATAGGCTGCAGATCAACAACATAATTTGAAGTATCATGCTGTCTTGTCCTTTTCTTCCCTGTGGTCTTCACGATGGTCGAGTCATGAAGGATTACTAAGAGGAACATCAGAGTGGAAATGCCATGACGAGGCCGGAACATTGTACACCGAAGGGGACTTCAAGTTGATCAATTTTGATCAGAGAAAGAATTCGCCTGCATTTTAATCCTACGTCATCATAATATCGGAGATTAGGCTCGAAAGTACGAAATTTGGCAACTAATTTCAGAATTCAGATGTCAACCCGATAGATTATTTTCTGAATTTGGCTTTGCTCAGAATCGTCCTTTGTCGAAAGAGTTGCGAGACGGGGATCAGGTAAACGTAATCCGAAGTCGCATCATCAAAATATTCACAATTTCTTTGGAAAATGGATCTGCGGTGAGTTCGATATTTGATTCGGAAATTCTTCTCAACCTAATTCTGACTCATGCCGAAATTTTATGGTGCGGCAAGTGCCTTCCAAAAAGCATTTTGAGCCGGTCCTTCCATGTCGTTATAGGATGATAACAGCATTAGAATCAACTTCGCATCTCGCATCTTTGCAACTTATATCTAAGAGGCTTGCTTCGAGAAACTTCGTGCAGGCTCAGGAGGATCCCATTTCCCTCCGCTCCTTTGTACCACCCCTTCATACTTCGAACTCCAGAACTTTACGGTTCGTATCCCCTTCTTCTTATTATTTTTATCTTTTGTCGATCAAATT
This sequence comes from Bigelowiella natans CCMP2755, assembly GCA_000320545.1. Classification (NCBI taxonomy): domain Eukaryota; phylum Cercozoa; class Chlorarachniophyceae; genus Bigelowiella; species Bigelowiella natans. Next base: position 86,236 of record ADNK01000862.1, on the reverse strand, counting down.
GTAATAAACGCCTTCCATCACGGATTCCCAGCGTGGGACCTTCCTCTGCTGGTCTTTCCGTGATCATGAATTCAATTCATTTCTGCCTTGTCTATCTTCCAATCGAATTGAGAGATTAGTTTCACTCATTTGAATGAATGTAGAGGCAAGAAATACTAATTTAGATGTATATATATATATGTATATATATATATATATATATATATATATATATATATATATATATATATATATATATATATAAACATATGTATATATATTATATTTTAAACAAAAGCGCGCATGCGCTAATTCATTAATTCTTGGTTTTGATGTATCTTTTCCTTCATGAATTTGTGATGGTGCAGCTAAGAAAATTGTTTTTGGCAGCGTGTGGTGTGGTGGTGTATGTTTGCGTGTGTGTGTGTGTGTGTGTGTGTGTGTGTGTGCGTAGACAATGGGAAGGTGTTCATGTGCGTGAGCGTGTGTGTGGTACTACTGTACACTGCTACTTGCAACATCTGAATCCTTCAAATCATTAGACCCTTATACTCATTAATTTCAATCATTTCCAACCACCAGGTTTAATTGTTAAATTCCGAAATAACTATGGCGCTCTCTAAGCGGATTATGCGCGAGACGGCAAGGCTGGAAAAGAACAGCATCAGTGGAATCATAGCGGTTCCAATGTCGAACAACCCACGACACTTTCGCATCACGATTGATGGGCCGTCAGACTCGGCGTATGAGGGCGGAAAGTTCCACCTTGAACTTTTTCTGCCGGGGGAGTATCCCATGGTCCCACCTCAGGTTCGCTTTCTCACTAACATTTATCATCCAAACGTGGACGCTCTCGGTCGTATCTGTCTCGACATATTGAAGGATAAATGGAGCCCTGCATTGCAGATTGACAAGGTAGGAAATGGATTACACCATATCGCACACCTATTTGCTGCGGTGGTGCTTCATTACCTCTGAAAACGCTGCCGTGATTTTCCGCGGGATTGCTTTCTTCAATGGGATGAAGGGGATATTACTTTTGTTGATTTTTTCCCTGACGAAAATGGCAGATCTGTTTCTGTTGGTAGCGACATCTTTTGAAGTAGAGTAGTATTATTCGTTTCCAACTTCCCGCGATGAAAGGAATCACGAATTCTATGCTCTGAATTATTTTCTCCAGGTCTGCCTTAGTCTGCAATTGCTGCTCTCTGCTCCTAATCCTGACGACCCGCTTGATAACAAAATCGCCGACCACTGGAAAAAGAACGAGAAGGCAGCGAACGATACCGCAAAAGCATGGTATTTTCTGGGCTTTAGCCGTCCGTTTAATTTATTAAACTGTCGTTTATCCTATGATAGACATGCATATAATATATATATATATATATATATATATATATATATATATATATATATATAATATGCTGTGTCTATTATTCCTTAAAAGTGATGAAAACCATAAATTGTGATAAAATCTCAGGGTCAAAAAGTATGCGAAGGTGGAGGTTCATCCTTTTCTGTTGTAATGGACCAGAGCATCTAGATTGATGTTTGTGTCGATCATGCAGTGCTTAGTCGCAACTCCATGCGTGACCAGATCAAGTAGAGCTCTACATAGTAACAACTTACGATACTGCATCATAATGAGTGTGTCTACATGCACGCAACTTTTTTCATAGCAAGCGGTCTTACAAAAATCTCTAGATATATACATGCGCACACGCATAATAAGCTGATACATACATATGACACAAATAAGCAAGCTAGCAAGTGCCTCCTGATGCACATTAAAAAGAAATCTAGGTGTATCTAGTTTCAATTACATATCGCTACTAACTTACTCTGCATCATGAGTGTAAGTAATCAAACGCGTGCGTGGCTAACAAGTCGTAGCGAAACTCAATGCCGTGCAAGCCTGGTGGCTAGCTAGCTAGATTGTAACCGCTAGACCTATGATGCATCCTATAGAATCTCTACAGATCTGGCTACAACTAGCTAGCTGGCTCTATACAACCGCCAGCTAGCCAGCGCTAGTATACAGCATAGGCATCATATTGTGCCAGCACGCATGTATATACATGTCGTCTATCATCATTACCTGCTAGATAACAGCATGCAGCAGTCGACGGCAGCATCGTAATGGTGCTACGGTTATAGCTTCATCATATTCATTTGCGATGTAGTGCACTGCTGCATGACACATAGCATCTATAGAGTCACATGCTAGCATCGCATGCTCGGGCATCTCTAGATCTAGAGCATAATCATGCGCACGCACACGCATCGATAGCGCCTGGCACTTCTCTCTCGCAGAGCTAATGGGCTACGTAGCCGTATCAGCAGAGCCATGTAGCATGTGTTTTTACATTTATATGCTTTCTAGTTTGGTGCAATCTTCATCACATGAACTGGAAATTTTTGCCCATTTATGTACATGCAAGACGAATAAGAAATCATTATTAATTTCCAAGAAGAACATAATCGTCCAGCTTATCATTGTACCTACAACACACACACACACACACAAAACACATATACGCGCATACACGCACAAGAAGACTAAGTGAGAGACATTGCAAAGCGTGCTTGAATCCACGAACACGTACTTCATAATCGTTCTTCGAATCTTAGAGTTGTCCACCCAGGTTACGTGGTCCTCGAAACTCCTAATTAATACAGTATTGCGTATGCACACCTCTCTCTAGAAGGAATTTATCTTCTTACTGTACTAGACGACTTTGAGGAACAACTTGTTTACCTTGTGACTAAGAATGCTGGGTCCGTCACTGTTTCTGGACCCACACGTACATGCCCCTGGTTATATTAGGCGGGATAGGTGAATATTGATGGTTTTGTACAAATTGATGAAAGAAGACGACAATTTCCACCTGTTCAATGAAGGTGACAGCCTCTCTGAGGGTCTCCGCCATTTTTAACCGCACCATCACCACAGGTAATCGCCGCCTACTCATCATAATATCAATCAACTGTCGCGCTTTACACTATTTTTTTTTTTTAATCTTTTGTTGTAGAAGATACCGGCAGAAGGCTGAGGCAGTGATCTTGTCGCACACCTGGGTATTGTTTGGTATCAGGCACGGATTCCTTGCTATATCACGATTTCCTCTATCTCTCTCCCTTCTACAACTTCGATTTAATTTTTTCGGAAAGAAGGTTGAGGAAAAGATGAAACGGACAAACCTGAAGGCTTTTCTTCGTTGTTACCAAACCCATGTTATACCTTGAGAGAAGCGATAAATAGCCCAAACACACAATCGCACACATTCATAAACACACATATATGTTTAATATTAATCAATAATGTATGAATATATGTGTATCAGAGATATTACAGCTTGTTGACAAGCTGCTCCGTTGACTTGACGCGGTAGGGGTCCTTGGGGTTCAATTTCCTAAACGCGTTAAATTAAATCAGATCACCTCACTCATTTATATGAATATTTTGTGAAAAGCTGTCTTTTTCAAAATAAACCACCACATCAGGCTAATAATAATCCATTCACGTACTTAATCTTCAGCGCAACTTTCTTGATCAGGCCACAAATTCTATGTACAAATGGAAGTCACTTCAAGACAATGTACACCACACACACACACACACACACACACACACACACACAGACGCATGCATAAAGGAAGAGGAAGGAAGAGGGGGGGAGGGGAAATAGGGGGTTGAAGCTTGCATCTTACTTGTTATATTTGACGTAATCTTCCCTTTTCTGTATATGATACCTAGGTATAGAGGAGATCATTATGTTTATTATCCCCTCCCCCCTCCCCTCCCCGCCTCTCTTATACGATCTGAACTCCTCCTCTATAATTCCTATTCTCATTAACATGTTCTCCTTCATCTTTGCGTATCTTACCTTCGCAGTATCTTGGTAATTCGAAGGCTGTCATCGGTTTTCCATTGAAGAAAGTCCACCTGTCATTAAGTTGTTGGAGAAAATGCAGAGAAAGGGTGAAGATTGTTTCAATTTTATTGACTAGGAATTCCAAACTTTGGACGCACCTTCTTGAGAAGCTTCTTCTCATGGTGTTTGAGGTTCCTGAGGCTCATCGCAACCTTTGCAAACGTCCACCGCTACGAATGAATGCTGTTACACACACAAGATGCTTTCACTGCAAACAAAGCATCGAATATATATAATTTATTCTTTCATGATTGCAAATCAATTCCTAGATCCCTTCCCCTTACCTACCCCCACCAAATCCAAAGCGCTGCAACCTAACCTGTTCGGACCTGGCCCGTAGGCGCAAAGGGACACTTTTGATCCGAAACCCAGGCCATTTAATCCCTACGTCAACAATCTGATGGCTGCGAGAGGATATGATATGTATTCTAGACAATTATTCACACCGGAAACATCTAAAATAGCTTGCGCATCTCAGCTTCAGGTTGGGCACTTGAGGCATCGAGAACCACCATACCAACGGACACGCACTGCCCACACCCCTCAACGATCCCGAAACACGCGCTCCTACTAGCAACAATGAACAAAGACACCGCTAGATCAATGGTATATCCTTTGTCATAACACGAACACACATACCTATCCTCCAAGCAACCTGTCAGTTCTCACACTTCACCATTCGGAAGAAAATCCGCATTGGCACCCGTCTCACCAAAGTTTTACCCAAGGAATTTCTCACATTGGCACACATTCGCAGGTTAGCTTGGCCTCCGTGGGGGTAACATGCCTATGCGCATACCGATACCTGTCTGACGCGAAGAGGAAGCTCTCTACATTCAGAAAGGAGGTGCAACAGAAGATACGTTTGTTGCGGAGCATGTGTTTCGGTGTTGCGTGATTCACAGCTTCCGTTGATTGTTACGACTCACTTTTGATCCTTCACTTTCCTTTACTATTCACCTCCACCGATCCCTCTGCATGTGCATAGGTGTTGTGCCGTAGCTATAAGGCAATCCTCGGCTCAAAGAAGAACGTGAAGGTTGTGGACTACCAGAACTACCTAGTTTTTATTCAAATTGCGACGCTAGTGATGCGAAGTGGGAATAGGTTGTCGCAAAAAATTAGCGTACCCATAAATTCGTACACCTTAGTCGGATCTTAGTAGATTGAGTGTTGATTGGATTATAAATGATTGATCTGTACAGGGCACTTTCCAAGAGCTGGCTGCAAAAGCTGCTAGAATGAACCTTGAAGATTTCCAAACCTGGATTTGGTGATGACGATGACATAACAGATAGACGTAACTGCTTGTTTAGCAGAGATGGGGGAGGGGGGGAGACACACACACACACAGAGAGAGAGAGAGAGAGAGAGAGAGAGAGAGAGAGAGAGAGGATTCACATTTCAATACCATCAGCGAGATTGAGCCGACATCCTACCCAAATGGCCTTCGTCTCGGCCTCTCTCCTGAAGCAGGTGGTTGCGCAATTCTTTTTCCCATCCTCCCTCTCTCATCTCCTTGAGCTAATACTCCTTCCAAACCAGTTAACATAATCTCTCAAAAGTTTCGTATTAGCATTTTGATAGTCACCATTATCACCGCTGTCATCATCGTTCTCACCAATCACCTCAGTCGCAAGCCTGGCCGACGAGCTCATTGCCCGAAGGCAGCAGGTTCCACACACACACACACACACACTTACGCACAGAAAGGAGGGCGGAAGAGAGAGAGAGAGAGAGAGAGAGAGAGTCAAAATATGCTACTGTATGTCTAGATGTGCTCAAAACATATTGCACCATATTAGTCTGCAGAACAGTGTTCCCCCCCCCCTTCCTTTCCCCCTCTTCTTTTTTAAAACGTAACTACTACCATTGCTTCCTGCAGTGGGAGGAACTGTAGCATTAGATCAAACAACAGCAACAACAACAGCAACAACAACTGACAGGTGTACGATGAAGTTGCAATGTTGGCAGAGACGCCAGAAAAAGTGACGGTTGAGAACTCCCTTTTGAGACTTAGTGCCATCGAGGCGAGATTGGGTACTGCCTCGTATTATCAGCATGCTGCGATCGAAGTAGTACTGCGTAATAGTAGCATTAGTGGAGGGTCAGACATCGGTAACACACCTCCTCCTCCTCCTCCTCCTTCTCCTCCTCCTCCACACAATGATAGATCCCTTGGATACGTCGGTGACGGTGCTAAAGGAGGTGTCACCAGACAAGGCCCTTCGTGATATCTCTGCAACTGCGGCAGAGGTGTTTGTCCTCTCTCTCTCTCTCTCTCTCTCTCTCTCTGTGTGTTTATTTTCAAATAGTAGGTGTTCATGCACATTCATTCTCAATCTGACGGGGACTCAAACGATATGTCCTCACGAAATGATATTTCAAAATATGAGCCGTGTTTCCTCGTCATTCTCTTCCTCCTCCTCCTCACTTAGCGAATGAGCAAGTTCCACATACGCCAGTCAATGAGGAAGGAGTTCTACACGGTAGCAAGAAATTGTAGTACGAATGCAAGAAGAGCCATGCAGCAGCGGCAGCAGCGCACTGATGGCGATGACGATGATGACGATGTCGATTTGATGTTGGTTTGAGAAGAAGAAGAAGAAGAAGAAGAAGAAGAAGAAGAAGAAGAAAAGTGGATATTGGGCTGCACTCAACTCGCATTTGTCACATACTGTAGTAAGCATGCCTAGTAGGACTAGGAAGTAATGTACTGAAACTACCCTGCTACTTACTGCTGCTGCTACTAACGACAAAGATGTTCCTTTAGGTATCTATGGCACTGCAAGAAAAAGTTGAAAACAAGCAAGTGGCTCTCAGATGTGGTCATACTACCCTCATTAGTGGCGCACGAAGACGAACCTTGATGATAATACCAATAAGAAGAAGAGATCCTGAAGAGAAAGAATAATAAAGAGGGGGGGGTTAGAATATTGTTTTTGCTGCTCTCGAGATGTAGTTCAATATTCATGTTTTCCTTGGCCTTCTCTTCATCAGTGTGTATCTTTGCTTCTTGTTAGCTGAGGAACGACGACTTCTTGAGCACACGATACGTGACCAGAAACGGTGCTACTACGTTGATATCAACTTACTCTTCTTTATGTCCTTCAATCAGGACTACATCATATATACCACGCACGCACGCGCACATATACAAAGACACACGACACACATATGACGTTGTAATGTTCATTTTTCGAAAATGTGACTCTCTCTCTCTCTCTCTCTCTCTCTCTCTCTCGCCATCTCGCTCTTCCTCCCCTCCTTGTAGGCTCGGATTACATCTCGACAACAAGGCAAGACCACGAAGATGATGGACTAAAGATGATGATGATGATGATGATGATGATGATGATGGTGGTAGTGGTGGTGGTGGGCTAAAGATGATGATGGTGATTATGGTGATGCAAACACCGCATTTTGCTTTGTGCACTAATCATGTGTATAGGTGAAGGAGGACCGTGTGAAGGAGATCCAATTGAGGTGCTTCTCTCTCTATCTCTCTCTCTCTCTCTCTCTCTCTCTCTCTCTCTCTCTCTGTGTGTGTGTATGTGTGTGTATGTGTGTACTAGCACAATGTCTCCTCATTCCCCTCCCTCCTTTCTTTCCTTTAGAGCAACAGAACTTTCCACACAATACATGCAAAACCTTAATGAGGAGTCTACAAAGCTGCTGTTCTCTGAAGAGGAGCTCTCTGGGTAAGTCGAAGCATAAATAATCATCACGCATAGATGAATCATTCTAACGAATGTCTCCTCCTCCTCCTCCTCCTCCTCCTCCTCCTCCTCCCTATCATCATCATCATCATCATCATAATGCAGAATAGTGATACATTCCCCACTGACACACCCTCGTCCTCTCTCTTTCTCTCTCTCTCTCTCTCTCTCTCACTCTCTTACTCTTTTCCTCCTCCGTCTCTCTCTACTCTCCTTCTACTCATCTTGGCAAAAGGCTGCCCAAGGCCAATTTGACCCGCTTAAAGAAGGACTCCAGTACGTTCTCTCTCTCCCTCCCCCTCCCTCCTACTCCCTCTGTATGTTCGTGCTATTGTTTTTGATGTATGCACAACACGTCTAAATATGTATTACGCATATTCTCAAAAAGCTGCTTACTTCCTACTCAAAACGGTGTAGGCGGGAAGTTCATTGTCACGCTAGCATACCCCGACTATTTCCCTGTTATGGAATTCGTCACGGTAAGAGAGAGAGGGGGGGGGGGGGGAGAAAGGAGAGCCGAAAGAAAACAACGAAAGATTGAGAACAATTCAGTCTCATCGTGTAGTCACGTATTTGGGTGGATTTTGCCCTGCGTAATGCTCGTTTCCTTACTCTGCATATGTTGTTTATCACAACGCTCAGAACTCGTCCACCCGTAAGAGGGTCTGCACCGCTTTCAAGTCGCGCTGCAAGGAACAAAACACTCCCCTCATCGAAGAGTAATAATGCCTCCTCACTACCACCATGATGTGCTGCCGCAAGATCTTCAAGGGGGAAATGGAAATTAGCAAAGAAAGAGGAGGGAAGGGGAGAGAGAGATAGAGAGAGAGAGAGAGAGAGAGAGAGAGAGAGAAATAGAGGGAAGCGTGCAGATATGAGAGCCCTCACACACACGCACACACACACACACACACACACACACACACATACATACACATTATCACTACGACAGGATGGTGAAACTCCGCCACGAAAAAGCAACAATTTTGGGTAGTAGTAGTAGTAGTAGTAGTAGTAGTAGTAATTTATATGCTAATCGCAACGTCGGTAGCTTGCATTTGGCCTTCCTTGTTTGCACGACACTTAATCCATGGCACTGCTAC